>ML327846.1:0-83544 GCA_005239505.1 Nicotiana paniculata | reverse complement strand
AGGATTATATTTGCAACGCCCGTTTAGTCTTCTACAAGACATAGTTGAGCGTGATCACATACCAAGCAACAATATGGTATACGGAGGGTCTTCTGGAATCAACAAGGCCAATGGATCATGGGATTTGCAGGAAAATCCAACACGGGAACACCAGTTCAGCTAGAATTACTCGCACTCCTCATGGGCCTAAAGCTCACAATACAACATCATCTTTATACAGTCACTATCGAGACAAATGCCCAACACCTCATAAGTATGTTAAACTATCCTCCTATGCAATATACTAATATCATTAATGATTGCAGGTTATTGCTTCTACAGCTGAGTAACCCTTGCTTACACTACATCTACAGAGAGCAGAATGGTGTTTCAGATAGTTTAGCGAAATATGGTGCCTCAAATACCCAGTAGAGTTGCATAATTTTTGGAAGTCCACCACCTTTTGTCATGCCTTCTTACTGTCAGGATCATCAAGGTCCATTCCACATGAGGCTTTTCAAATCAATCCCTTGCAGCTCAGCCTCAATGCTCTCTGTTAGAAATAAATTATGTAATAGTTTGTTCTTACCTAGTACTAGCAGTATGTTTTTACCAGTATCTACGATGCACCAGATGTATCCTGTAAACACTACTAATGTACTTGTTTGATTATGTTTAATACTAGTACATCCTTTCTACCAAAAAAAAAAAAAAATAGTAGAAATTAAATATTTTATGTTTAACCCTAAACTTTGTGATATCGTTGTCAGGGGCGAAGCTAGTCCTTTGGATACGGTTCGGCTGAACTCATTAACTTTTATTCAAACCTTGTATTTTTTTAAAATATTCATGAATTATGTATACATTATTAATTTAGAAGTCGATCAATTAAAAGAATTAGAATATTAAACTCTTAAAATTTAAATTTTAGCTCCGTCTCTGATCGTTGTTTATGCATTCTGCTGCAGCTTACCCTAAGAATTTTATGCAATAGTAGTTTTTGTTCATTAAAAAGACGGAAACTTTTTCCTATGATTACAAAATAAGATAATTACGTACCTTAAACTTTTATAAATTTCACATATTTTTTCCCAGATATTTAAAAGTAATAGAAAATAATACGTATTTGTTTTTTATTTTCTTATGTGTTAGTGCTCAGGATGGACCCCTATCTCCAACAGAAATGGTTCAAGTCGATCATAACGTCTATAAAAGATAACCTAAGCGCCGAAAAGCTAAAAAAGGAATGCTATTAATTAATATAAATAAGAAGAGAGGTTGTGTATATAGTGTTGAAGCATGTCGCGTTAGTTAATTTCTCCTTGTTGAGTTTAATTTTTTTTTTATAGAACTTAGAAGTTTTGGTTTAAACTTTATACAATCAAATCTTTTTATAGTAATATCCCTATATAATAGTTATTTAGTATAAAAAATAAATTAATTTTTTTGTGATAGAACTTAGAAGTGTTGGCTTAAACTCTATACAGTCAGATATTTTTATAACAATATCTCTATATAATAGTCAATTATTAAAAAAAATAAGTTTTCATAGGAATCGATTTTTATTTATCTCTCTATAATAGCTTTTTACCTATGATAACAATATTCATATTTATAACAGATCGCTTAAATTACCCCTCTATAATAGCCATATAAAATATTTAATATTACTAATAATAATTCAAAATATCTACACATAATCTTTTTGATAAGAAAAAATTTCCATCTTACATAATATATAAGATTTGAAGATTTACACATAATAATTTTTTCAGACAAATGCCAAAAGATATTTAGATAGAATATTCAACTGTTTAACTCTTAGATTTCATTCAAGAGAAAGCGATTGGATTGCTGAAAATTTAGACACAAATTTCTGGCAATTCAACCATTATATCTCTAGTAAGAGAATGAAATCTACAAAACAAGCTTTACAAATTCTTGAAAGAATCTACTTTTTAATAGCTTTAAAGTGTGAGCGTTAGAGTTTAAATCTTTTTACCTTTAGTTATGAATTTATTATAATGTATTAACTTTTTTCGATATTCAATTAGTGAAATATGCATGTCTTTTGAGATTTTTAAATTTGAATAATTTCTTATCTTTTATATGTAACATTAAAAACAAAAAAATAATTATTTTTAGACTTTTTTGGTCTATAATAGCCAAAAAAATATTTAAGATGTCAATATTATAGTTGTATAACAGTCATTCAGTACAAAAGCGAAAAAATATTGAAATAAAATGATATTGTTATAGAGAGATTTGACTGTACTTGAGTTAAAATTCACTTAATATTTAAACATAATTTATCCAAAATCCCATAAGTTATCTTTTTTAGAAATTAGAAACCATAAACTTTAATACTAGCTCTGTAATATGTCTTCTTAAGTTCTCTTTATACCCTTTGAAATATGACCGCATGTATATATTTTGAGAGAAAAAGGCTCAATTGGAAATAGCTCAATGTTTTTTCTGATCTTTTATATAAAAACAGAAATCTAACCTAATTATTCGATCAGGTTAATTATGAGAACCTATATATACTAATAAATCAAATTTAGAAAAATATTTTTTTTCTTTGACAAGATAGTAACAACAGTATATAATTGGAATGTGGAAAGCAAGTGGAAAAAGTTAGAAAGAGAGAGGCGCGACAATATCAGATGGGAATGCTGGCAAAGTCTAGTCAGATTGTACGGAAACTGGACCCATCTTCAGGTGGATGCTCCTTTTTTTTTTTCTTCTTTTTTCTGGTCATAAATTGCTTAGAATTTTTTTTTTTAGATAAAACTAAACACGTATCGGGTTAAAAAATAACTCTTATTAATATTTTTCTATTCCAAAATTTTTTAATTAAAAATAAAAAAATCTTATATTAGGATACCTGTTAAAAGAAAAAATGATATTAGTAATATTTCTCTATTTCAAAAGTTTTTAATTAAAAATAAAGAAATCTTATACTATATTTCACCACAATCATAAATTTTGATGGCAGAGAATCTTACCTAATCTAATAACACCAAATACCAAAATTTACGTTCATGCTTTTTCTTGCTTTTTTTGTAACAGAGGCAAATGGTGCATTCAGGTTCTCTCTCACCTCGAATTCAAAGTTGTCATGATGCTGTTTTTATATAAAAAATCAAATCCTGCGTAGAGTATTTATTTCACGAACCAGAACTTAAATGTGGTTCTTTTTGCCAAGTAGGACCAAAATAAGTGTAAAAAAAAAAAAGTTACATATTTATGTATAATGCTCTTTTAAAGAACGCTATACTTTAACGGTCATTTTGGATGCTAAGGTATATCGCTCTTTAAAAAAGCGTTATACATATAACGCCTTTAATAACAACGATATATATGCATAGTGCATTTATAAAGCGCGTTATACCTGCTTTGTGGGCCCACCAATAAGTCTCCTACGTTTAACTGACATCACAATAATTCAAATGGGTATAGCGCCCTTTAAAAGAGCGTTATACGTCAAAAAAATCAACCCCCAAGCTAAGCATTGCCTTATTTAAATGCGTTAGGATTTTACAAAAATCCATTAAAAATATTCCTAACTCTTGTTAAAAGATTTCTTCTTCTTAAATTCTCAAGCATTTTTTCATAATGTCTGAAAAGCGAAAAGAAAGGGTTTCATTATATTAGGGGTGAGGGGTGAGGTTGTGGTGGCGAATAACACTGTGAGCTATAGTTTATCTATATAGTGTCATGTTAAGTTGTCACTTATAATGGAGTACGATACATTGGTATCGTTGTTATGTAAAAAAATGAGTGTGGGTAAACGTTCGGTGAACCTTAAAGTAACCGGAAGATATCTGTATTCCGTTACTCCGCAAGGGGTTGCTTGTTATGCTGATTTTAACATCGACGATGATGAAACTTTGAGGAATTTTTTGAGGACTCCAGATGAATACCGAAAATTTCTTGTAATTAAAAGGTTGGAAATGTACGTCAAGGTTGAAGACGTTCGCAATAATGAGGTTGAGCATAGTAGGGATAACCCTCAGTCATCCAATAGTTATTCTGGAGCAGTTTTGAATTTGTATTAATGCTCATATATTCCACAGGGGGTACCGCCCAGAAATGAATTTTACAAGTTATGAACCCACGCCCAATTGGAATATGCCTAGTTCTGGTGTGTTGGATCATGGTGGTCCATCCGGGAGTCATCACCAACAAGATAATGTCCATCAAGGAATGTCAACACATTACGACTTGTAAGTGAAATGATACAGCTATATGGAAAGTATTTATTAATTCAAGTAGCTTATTATTTTGTTGCTTGTGCAGTGAAAACGAGCAGATTGAACCACCTGTCCTGACTCAATTGCCCGAAGACGACATACTAAACCGAGATCTGGCAGATGCACAAGAGTGAGGAAGAGAACAATGATTATGAAAACAATGTCGATGATTCCGGAGACGACACACCCTTCCCTCGTGAGGATGGTGATGAGGAGGAACAGAATGAAGGACCTGATTTGACGAGGAAGTATGCTCCACCAAGTAAACTTACGTATACATTTACCTGTGCGCCCTCCAGCATATCCAACAAATCCCTGCAAAGGGGGAGATTATGACGAGCCTCGTAGATATGTATGTATCCCCGCCGGAGAACCCACCTCCTAGCTAGAGGGAGAAACATAAGTGGTACATCCGGAGGTAATGGTGGTAGAGGTGGCTGCAACTGCAGGAACCTCTCCCAGGCCTAAACCTAACATACGAAGTTGACGTAAAATTTAAGATAAATTTGTATTAGATATGTTATAATGAATAGAGTTCGAATAAGTTGTCACCTGTAGCAGCGACAAAAATCCACATACGTCATGCTGGGTACCCATGCTCGCCCGGCACATCTATCTGTACAAGTAGGCGAGAACAGCAACACCCCAGCTGTACTGGGGTAATCATCTAGCCGCTCAAGATGATGAAGAAATCTCAACCTGACTAGGTTCCCCGAAGTGTTCGGGAACAAGACCCCTCCAAGCATAAGGAGCAGCAGCAGCCTCGTATACTGGTGACTATTCAGATCATCTGTCTCGCCAGTGATGTCGAGGTGCAATATCTCCAAATACTGTCGAATAGTTGTCAAACTCATGCAACTGGCCCCTAAGTGTGCAGTCTCATCTTGTGGCCTGAAACCTGTGAGCTGCTGTAGCATGTCCATTTACTGCCCACGCGTCATCTCTCTTATGGCCTGTGGCAGTGCAATGAGCAATCCATCAACGGGCAGCCCATATAAAACCTCCACGTCCTGCAGCGTGATGGTGGCCTCGCCAATGGGCAGGTGGAATGTGTGCATCTCGGGTCGCCACCGCTCTATCAAGGCCGTGACCAAGACCAATCGAGTTGCAGCTGCCCGATCTCCAAAATCCTTTAGAAGCCCGTATCCCGCAGGAGCTGGACTACACGAGGATGTAGAATTTTGCCTTTCAGAAAATCCCACATGTTGTCCACTCTCCTGGCGCGGAGAGTCTGGGCCAATAACTCTCCCTCCCATACGTGGGTGGACCTATGATCGTTGTGTAACACTAATAGCTCATCGCAGAAAGGTCCAGGATGCATATGTGGCATGTCCATGTCGTCTATTGTAAATTAAACAACATTAATTATATGTTTTTTTTTATAAATTAAATAATTAAATTTTATAATTATACAATATTTAATTGGACAGATTATTCACATATGGGTTCCATGCTCAATATTTGAGGCCCAGTAGCACCAAGCTATCCTGAATTTTTGTGTGTCAATTTTATTATTTTACATGTTAGTCGTCGGGAGCTCATATGAGAGTTGGTTTGACTGCCCTAACTATGGCGGAATATTTCCGAGATGTTAATGAACAAGACGTACTTCTATTTATTGACAATATCTTCCGTTTCGTCCAAGCAGGATCCGAAGTATCGGCCTTATTGGGTAGAATGCCTTCCGCTGTGGGTTATCAACCCACCCTGAGTACCGAAATGGGTTCTTTACAAGAAAGAATTACTTCTACCAAAGAAGGGTCCATAACCTCTATTCAAGCAGTTTATGTACCCGCAGACGATTTGACCGACCCTGCTCCTGCTACGACATTTGCACATTTAGATGCTACTACCGTACATAATTTTGTATGTTTGTTCTGTAAATTAAATAATTAATTTTTATAATTATACAAGATTTAATTGGACAAAGTATATATCTATGGGTTCCAGTCTCGATATTTGAGGCCCAGTAGCACCAAGTATCCTGAATTTTTATATGTGTCAATTTTATTATTTACATGTTAGTTTCATAATTTTGTATATTTTTTCTATAAATTAAATAATTAATTTTTATAACTATACAATATTTAATTGGACAGAATATATATTTATGGGTTCTAGGCTCGATATTTGAGGTCCAGTAGCACCAAGCTATCTTGAATTCTTATATGTGACAATTTTAGTATTTTACATGTTAGTTTCATAATTTTATGTTTGTTTTGTAAATTAAATAATTAATTTTTGTAAATTGGACAGAGTTTATTTTTGGTCTATCAGTATAAGAGATACTTAAACAACAGAGATACTACGCTAAAAGGCTCTACATTTTATTACGCTAAAAGGACACTATATTACTAGTCTTTAAGCAAATAAATAATCTAAATTAAATAAAAACAACAAATATATTTTAATCACAAAACATTCATGAAAATACATATAAAATAGTAAAAGAAATTTATTAAAATTTTTATTAACAAATAATAATGACTTCTCAATTTTTACATATTTTTTTAGAACACTAATATCTTAGTCTGGATAAAAATAACATACGAGTTTAATCGCAAAAAAGAAACACAAAACAATATGGAGCACATTCAAAACAACTAACATGCATTATTTATACGAATTTCGACATAAACTAAATCGGAATAGCTCGATTTATGTTTTTCGAAAAGTTGAAGAATTGAAAATTTAAGCCCGGAACAAGAAAACCACAATAATAAAAGGCTTGGCTAGGATGTGGGACCAACAATCTTGTCTTTTTGTGGGACATGTGGGGTCCACTCAAACTTTTTATCGAGAAAATTTGGAGGGGAGGGGGAGGGAGGGGACCGCTACTCTATTTTTTTAAAAATGGGGGAAGTCTTCCGGTTCAAAACGTGGGGGAAAGGGAAGGGGAACAATTTTTATCTATGTATAACGTATTATATAAATGCACTATACATATAGCGCTTTTATATACCACTCTATGCATAACTGTCTTATCATCTTTCATGCTTAACGCGATTATTAAAAGCGTTATACGTATAACGCTCTTTTAAAGAGCGCTATACCTTAACGTCCAAAACGGACGTTAAAGTATAGTGCTCTTTAAAAGAGTGTTATACATAGATATGTCACTCTTTTTGTTTTACACTTATTTTCGTCCTACATGTCAAAAAGAACCATATTTAGGTTCTGGACTCATATCATTTCATTCAGGTTTTTCTATGTGACACCCTCAAACCAAAATCTTTTGTCTCCACTGTTTTATTATTTTATTCTTTGTTCAGGTTCCATAGTTTTTTATTTTTTTTAAATATAGTGTAAAGATCTTACGTTACTAATGATGGATTACTTTTGTATGGGTCGAAATCTGATCAAAAGAAGTCTACTTGAGGAAGAACGAATAGGGGTCAATCGGGCGGAAGTCGCGTATAGGAAGCAATACGCCGGCGAGTGGCTCAGCAGTAGATGAGGTCGAGCACTCAGGAGGCCCGTACAACTAGTTCGACACTTAGACATTTTAAATGATTATTCTGTAGGATATTCGAGTGACTTTGGCACTCTGGTTAAGGACCGCTGGGTAATGAAAGTGTTTTGTATAAATACTAGGAGGGAGAATGATGCAAAGGGGGGAAGTAGTTCTAAAATACACACGGACCACCCTTAGAGGAGGGAGGACCGTGACCTCAGGTCCAGCGCCAAGAGGGAGAAAGAGCTTAGAATCTTTGTGTTCATCTGTAGTTTAACTTTATCAAATAAACGTAGATGTATCTCGCCCCAAATTGGGTGAATCCTTTCCTTCATCTACTTTCCATTACTATTTGATATTATTTAAGTTGCCATCTTTTCTTGTATTATGAAAGTCGGTCGAGACTATAACTGATCTTTAGGTTCAACTATGTTAATTTATTTCTGCTTGTGACTTTTAATCTAGAGTTACTTATCTTTGGCTAGGATTTACCCTCTATCTCCTCCTTCTATTAGTTTAATTAAAAGGTTTAAAACTTTTTGGTCAAATAATTTGGCGCCGTCTGTGGGAATTTTCTAGCCAAAGTCTTAGTTTCTCCTAGATCTAAATTCGGTCCTAGTTGCATTTCCCGTTCGTTGTAGCTCCACCATTTCATTACGGACGCAAACTGGAGAAATTTGTAGGCAAACTCTTGAAATAGCCAAACCAACCAAGGTTAGATCTTCGCATGAAATCAAAGTTAGGTTTCATATCTATACGAAAACTACGCTGTGTTGTAGTAATAGTTCTGGTGCATTGTGACTGCAAGTTGTTAGAAAATGATCCACGCCATATCATCCTGCAGGCAATGGTCAAGCTAAATCCCTCAATAAGTCGATACTTAACACCATAAAGAAAAATTCCGAATAGACTAGGATTGATTTGTCAGCCCAGAAAACATGCAAATCTCTCCAACATATGCATGCAGAACATAAGTGCGCAAAATTCACCCATGTACTCGCCAAAGCAACATTTCGTTGACACAACCAGTTACATTCGATCTTGCTCGAATTACTGCGAATTGGGATGTCTCGAAGCTTAAGTGATAAGTTCATAGCCCGGTCCGTTAATTGCTTCTCCAGGACGAGCAATGAAGGGACTAGATAGACTGGGACTTGGATTGAGCAGAAACACGAAAATATTATCCAATGAATGAATGAGCGGAGCAACATATAGTATTCTTACGTAACTCCATCAAGTTTACACATCACACCAACACAGGAAATGTACATTCAACCTCGCTCGAATCAACTACAAATTAATTTGACCTCATTCGAATCCACGCCCATGTGGCCCCCAACCATCTCCGATTAAAAGAATCAAATTCTACCTCGCTGGAATTAATTACAAGTCAAATTCGACCTCGCTCGAATTAATTGAAATTCAATTTCGACCTCGCTCGAATTAATTGAAAGTCAAATTCGACCTCGCTCGAATTAATTGAAGTCAAATTCGACCTCGCTCGAATTAATTGCAAATCAAATTAGACCTCGCTCGAATTAATTGCAAGTCGAATTCGACCTTGCTCGAATTTGCAACAAGTCAAATTCGACCTCGCTCGAATTAATTGCAAATCAAATTCTATGTAGCTCGAATTAATTGCAAGTCAAATTCGAGCTCGCTCGAATTAATTGCCAGTCAAATTCGACCTCGCTCGAATTAATTGAAAGTCAAAATTCGACCTCACTCGAATTTGCAACAAGTTGAATTCGATCTCGCTCGAATTAATTACAAGTTACATTCGACCTCGCCCGAATATACAACAAGATAAATTCGACCTCGCTCGAATTTACAACTGAAAGTCAGGGGCTTGATGCGAGACAATCCGAAAATTCAAAAGAAAAAGAGAGTCCAAAGACGTACAACAAAGAACAGATCAACTATTCCATTCAAAGGAAAAATAACATCTTACAAAGGGCCAAAAGTGCGCCCCCACCCAAAAAAAAAAAACAACAACAAAGAGAAAAACAAAAAAAACTAAGTACAAAAGGAAAATATTAAGCACAAAGGCTTCACTCAGCATTATCTCCATCCATGCCGTCACCCCTCTCCCCGCTTGGTTCAGCGGCTTCACCTCCACCGTCGTGTAACGGTCCGGCCGGTCGTTCCGAGAGTTTATCCCCGTTTCTCCCTATTTTTGCTTCATTATTGCTTGATCAGCTCTATTATGTTGTGCCGGGTTGGTTGACTCAGGTCCGGAGTAATTTTTGGAAAGGAATGAGACACTTAGTCTCTTAAGTTGGTTAATCAGTGAAAAAGTCAATCGAAAGTTGACTTATAAGTAAATGATCTCGAAATTTAGTTTTTATGGTTCGAATAGCTTCGTTAGGTGATTTGGTACTTAGAAGCGTGTTCAGAATGTTATTCTGAGGTCCGTGGTAGAATTAGGCTTGAATTGGCGAAATTGGATTTTTGGCGATTTCTGGTCGACAATGGAAAATTTAATATCAGGGTCGGTATGGAATTCCGAATGTTGGAATAGATTCGTAGTGTCATTTTGTGCAAAATTTCAGGAAATTGGGGCGTGGTTTGGTTGGTTTCAGCGTCGTTGGCGAATTTTGGAAGTTTAGAAATCCTTAGGCTTGAATTCGGGGTTAATTCGGTGTTTTGATATTGTTTTGGGTGCTCCGAAGGGTCGACTTAGTTCGTGGGATGATATGTGACGTATTGGTATATTTGGTTGAGGCCCCGAGGGGCTCAGGATGGTATCGGGTGGTGGTTATCAGAGAATTTGGAAATTTGTTTGAGCAGCTGAAGCTGCTGCTTCTGTTAATTACGCACCTGCGGATTGGGGACTGAAGGTGCGAGGTCCGCAGAAGCGGAGAAAGATCGCAGGAGCGGAAGCTGGACCGCATCTACGAGGCCTGGGGCGCATATGAGGAAGTAGGGGATTCAAGTGAAATGCGCAGATGCGGTGTTTGGACCGCAGGTGCGAACGTGCTAGGCAGGATGTATAAAAAGGCCCCTTCGCGAATTTTTCTTATTTCCACCATTTTTTAAGATAAGTTTGGAGCTTTTGGGGTGATTTTTGAGGAGAGATTCAAGGATTATCAGTGAGTTAAGTTACTTGAGCCTAATACTCGATTCTATGGTGATTTTCAGTTAATTAAGCTTGAAATTTGTGGGATTTAATGGTAAAAATTAGGGATTAGGGCTTGGAAATTTGAAGGTTTGATTTGGGGATTTGAGGGGTCATATGTGATTGGATTTTGATGAATTTGGTATGTATAGACTCGTGAGAGGATAAGGATTTTGGTTTCGTGATTTTTATCAGATTTCGGGGCGTGGTCCTGGGGGTCGGGTTTGGCTAAATTCAGGATTTCTGATGTAATTTGATACTTTTGTTGCGGTCTTCATTCCTTTAGCATGTATTAATGATATGATACTGATTTTGGATAGTTTCGGGGCGATTTGAGGCTGAATCGAGCGGCAAGGGAATCACGGAGTATATCTTCGTTCGGTTTGAGGTAAGTAACACTTCCAAACTTGGTTATGAGGGTTTGAAACACCGAACTACGTGTTATGTGATTAGAATTGGGTGACACACATGCTAGGTGACGGGCGTGCACCGTGATACTTGTGACCTGGTTCATTCCATGGCACCGTTTAGTGGTTCTTTCTTGTTGATATTTGTTCTTCTATCAATCTATTTAATGTAAACATGTTAGAAATCATGCTAAATACTATGTTAAGGCTTCATGCTGATATTGTTGAGACTCGAGTGGTCATCTTAATGCAACCATGCTAGGAATCATGCTAGATATTATGTTAAGGCTTCACGCCGATGTCATTGAGACTTGAGATCATTTATTGCTATCATCTCATGTGTTTCATTGGTATTATATACTCAGTCATGTTTATGCATATCATATCATGTCTCAATCTCGGTTATTGTTGTTTGGCATTATATCATTGATTCGGGCTAGATCATGCATTGTGAGCCCGATGAGTGAGACTGGAGAGTGATAACTAAGTAAGGCCGAGAACCTGATATTGAGTGATAATTATGGGATCGGGCTGCACGCCGCAGCATGTTATATTGATTTATGCCCGGATCTAGCTTATGATAGCGCTTGGCCTGTAGGAGCTCATCCGGAGTCTGTAACACACCCTTAGTGAGCGTAGTGATATTTGAGGGATGGATCTTCCCTGGACATAGATCTTGTTCGAAGTGTTTATATTTGGAGATGGATCTTCTCCATGAGGTTGGTTTGGCATGGTTTCCTCGGTACTGAGCGACTGATGTCAGTGATGTGTATACCTATTCTGGGATGGATCTTCCATGGGTCATTGAGCCATATACTGTACCGAGTGGTTGTGAGGTGTATCATTATCTGGAGATGGATCTTTTCGACAGGGATGGATTGGCCTTCCTCAGTACTGAGTGACTTCTGTCTGATGTGTATATAAATTCTGGGATGGATCTTTCCTGGGCCATGCGATCCATATACAGTACTAAGTGGACGAGTATTTGAGAGAGGGAGCACATTGTGCATTTCATACTTTTGATGCATTATCATGTAGAATACGTTGAGTTATATATATGTTAAATTGTTCGGAACGATTCTTATCTTATCACTTTGAGCTGTCTAGTTAACTGAAAGTATGCCTAAATTTCTGCACATTGATTCTGTCATAAAAGTGGAGGTTTAGTCTGTCACTACCTCTCAGCCCACAGTTTGGGCTTGTTACTTACTGAGTTGGTGTAATCACGTTACCTCTGCACCTTGTGTGCAGATTTAGGTATCCAAGGTCACGATAGTGCCAGTTGATCGTTTATTGCGGTTCATCTTCGGAGAGAGCGAGGTAGCTGCTTGGCGATCGCAGACCCGCCTTTATCCTTCCCTATCTTCCTTTGTGTATTTTGTTATTTATTTCCCAGACAAATATTGTCGTGATGATTTTGGCACTGTTGTAGTGTGGCTCATGACTTAGTAACACTAGATTTTGGGATGTATTTTACAGTATTTTTTTTAATTAAATCCAATAGGCGAGGTGCCTAGGGCTAGTTTTTATATATATCTAGAAAAATAAAACATAATGTCAATGTATATAACGAATTTACCTGACTACTTATACATAATCCCTATTACCAATTTTAAGTAAAGAACTCAAAATTGATATCACATTGTTTACTATTGTGCTAATACTGGTTTTGTAGCACTGGCCACATTTTGCATCATTGCGTGCAAGTTTGCCGTGTTGGCTTTTGTTGTTGTTCCTTATTAGCTTTGTGGTGATTATCCTCCTTGCATGAAAGCTTGCATTTCCATGTGGTACAAATCTGCAGACTTTTATGTTGGGTCGTGCATACCAATTTTGCATTTCCAGTAGCATCCTGTTGTCAATTGTATTCCAGTGTTCATCCTTGCTCGAAGCCTCTGAGATTGAGTCTTGCCATGAATTATCATCATTGACCGTTTTTGTTGTTGTTGTTGTTGTTGTTGTTGCATATGTCATTTGAATCTTCTTCTTGTTTCCTGCATTTGGCCATGTAAATCAGTAGATTGCTCTTGCGTACCTGGACTGTGTGATGATCATGCTATTTTGTATCCACCTTTGTTGCTTGTATGTTGTCCATATGTATGCCTTAGCTCTTGCTGACTGGAATTTGTACATCCATAATTCCAATGGCATCAACCAGTTATTGATAGGCCATCCAGCCTTCCCAGTGAGTGCATTTGTATTGCCTTGTCTCATCCATATGTAACTGGACATAATTTTATTCTTATAGATTTTGGCATGAGTTGATGAGAGTTCATGCCAAATTTCTCTTTTAAGATCGTAATACTTCAGTATATTACTGGAAATCTGAATTTCCATGCTTGTGCCTAACCTTGCTTCCCTCCAATTGGAATGAGTACATAGTACTAATACCACCAGATGGGAGTTGTTCAAGGAATAGGACATGGCCCCAGTATCGTTCCCTGCAAAAGAGAAAACTCGATTAGAAAAATTGATCACCATACTCTTCTCCATATGGATTTGAGTATGATAGTCAAGTGTGTTCCCAGGATGCCTCCCGCTTCTGCTCTTGCTACTCCTTTCCTCCTTACCTCCTAGCTTCTTGCCGCCTTTACTCTTATGTATGGACATTGTAGTTTATCACTGTTTACTATCTTTCTTCCTTTGACATCCAATTCTCCAAAACTGTGGCATTCCATAGGTCCATGATCCAAAGTAAAGTTTGCAATGTGATCTGCCAGTTGATTGCCTTCTCTTAGTGTATGTGAGATTTCACATGACATCTCCCCATCAATTCTTTTATTTCCTCAGCATACTCTGCAACAGTCCAAGGGGCAGACCAAACTTCTTGTATTACATTCTTCACAAGCATTGAGTTTGTATGCAAGTCAATTAGTACATAATCATGTCCAACACAATATTTCACTGCCTCTAGGATTTCTTTCATCTCAGCTTCAGTATTTGATCCCTCCTGTATTTCTTTGCCACACACATACTCAACATTCCCTTCTTCATTTCTCAACACATATCCAATGGAACTCCTACCTGGGTTGCCTCGCGAAAAACCTTCTGTGTTTACTTTTATCCATCCACATTCAGGAAGTTCCCATAACACCTTGGTGTACTTTAGTTTAGGTGTGTATTGTTCCATTAGGTGAATTAAATCTGGCTATTTATGAGGGACATTTTGTAGGCTTGGCTTTCTGACTTTTACCAGGTATTGAAGTGAAGTCGATATCATGTATATGACCCTATTTACTGTTACTACATCTCCATGTTTGTAATAGTTTCTCCTCTTCCATAACTCCCATACTATGATTGAAGGTAAAGCCTGCAAAATTGGTTGTAATCGTGGAATCACCTGTGCTGTCCAGCATTTCACTATAGCCTGGTGAAAAATGACTCCTTCCACATTTATTCCTGCACACGATGAAAAGTATGTCCAGACTTTTCTAGCTGTATACGATTTGAAAAACAAATGAGAAAGTGTCTCCTCTTGAGGCAATATACAACACCAACACCTCGAAGCTATTGAATATCCCAGCCTTTTAAAGAAATCATCTAGTGGCACCTTGTTCTTCAAACACTTTCCACATAAAGAATTACACCTTGAATGGCAATCCCTTCACCCATATCATCTTATATACATTACATGGTTCCTTCCTCATCCTTATATATTCCCAAGCAGATTTGACAATAAATTCACCACCTGTACTAAGCATCCAACAAGGTCTGTCCAGTACCAAATTTCCCCCAGGTGGTTTTATATTATGAATTATGTGATTGTCTAACTCCTCAGGTAGCAATTGCCTTAGCTTTTGTGAATTCCATCTCCTCCCCTGCATTACTCTAACATTCTGAATAGATTCATCACAGAAAAAATCTGCTGGAGTGTTGAAATATAGTTGTCCCAGTCCAGTCTAGTTTTCATACCAAAACAAGGAAGATCCCATCTTTGTTTGCCACAGAATCTGATGCTCTATGCAATCCCTGCACTCTATCATTTTTCTCCATACGTGAGAACCATGTTTCCAAGGAACTACTATTGAATTCAGTTTCTTGCAATACTTCTGACTGATAAAAGCACTCCACGGTGATGGCTTGGTTCTAAAATTCCACCATAGCTTACATAATAAAGCTTTAGATACATCATGGAGTGATCTAAATCCTACTCCCCCCTCTTCATATGGCAAACATAAGGTATCCCACGAAGCCCAATGTCTACTGCCTCCTTCTATTGAACTACTCCAGAAAAATCTTACCATAAGTTTGTGTAGCTTCTTGATAACAAAAGTTGGTGCATTGATTGCTGACAGTAGGTGTATAGGCATACCCTATAGCACATGTGAAATCAACACTACCCTTCCTCCTATAGATATCATTTACCCTTCCATGATTGTATCTTGTCCAACACTTTGTTCATAAGACCATTATAGTATTCCATCTTCCTTCTAGCATAAAATATAGGACATCCCAAATATGTGAATGGGAAATCCTGTCTTCCAATACTCGTCACTCATTCCACCTTTTCACTCACTGTTCCATTGGTAAGATGATGCATATACAAAGCAGATTTTGATTTATTAATCAAATGTCCTGAGGCTACCTCATATGATGCCAGTACTTGCATTATGAGTTGCAGAGATGTTTCATCTGAAGAGGAAAAGATGATCGTGTCATCCGCATATGCCAAATGATTAATCTTAGGACTCCACTTAGGTAACCCATACCCAAAGAAATATCGATTTGAATGCAAAGCATTTAAACCCGTTGACAATGCTTCTGCTACTAGAATGAAAAGTGTAAGAGATAAAGGATCTCCTTGCTTCACTCCTCTCGTAGATTTAAAAAATCCATATGGTTGTCCGTTGAGCAACACTGAATACCAATTGTTGGATATGATCCCAAACACCCAACCAATGAATCTCTCTGCAAAGCCCATTTTCCGCAGCACTTTTGTCAAGAAAATCCATGAGAGTCTATCATATGCCTTCATAATGTCTAACTTTATAACCACATTAGGACCAGCCTTAGTTTGTAATCGAATGTCAGTTATAATCTCCTGTGTCAACAACACATTTTATACAATGCTTCTATCCTTAACAAATCCTGCTTGTTCATCAGAAATAAAATTAGGTAGCAAACCAACTAACCTCTCACGAATGACCCTTGAAAATACTTTGTTTACGAAGTTGCTAAGATTGATAGGTCTCATGTCCGAAAAAGTGTTCACCTCCTTCTTTTTAGGTATAAAAACTAGGTTTGTATGTGTGATAAACCTAGGGAGATCATGTCCATTAAAAAAAGCCTTCACCATATTCACTACATCTTCACCAACAATGTCCCAACAACTCTGAAAAAAGTTGTCGTTAAAGCCATCTGGACCTCCAGCACTGTCACCATTAAGCCCATACACTACTTTCTTGACCTCTTCACTTGTTGGTTGTCGCATCAACTCTTGGTTCTGTTCCATCTCCACCATATGTGGCACATGATCAATGATTTCAAAGTTTGAGGGAACTACATCTTCATGGAATTATTTTTGAAAGAACTGCACTGCCTCCTTAGCCATTCCTTCCCTATCCTCGATCCAGTCTCCATTAGTGTTCTGTATTCTTTTCAGCTGTAATCTCTTCCTCTTTCCATTCACATGCGCATGGAAAATTTATTTTGTATTTCTATCCCCTTCACTGAACCATGTCATGCCAGCTTTCTGTTTCCAAAAATTCTCCTCCAAAGATAAATATTTAAACAGTTGTGCCTGAACCCTCTAAAGCCTTTCCCTATTTTGTAGTGTTGGATTTATTTCGAACTGTGATTCATGTACTTTAACCACCTCCTCCAAACTAGCTATTTTCTGAAAGATGTCTCCAAATGTAGCCCTGCTCCATGTAGACAATGTCTTCTTCAACTTCTTGAGTTTGTAATTAAACAAGATGAAAGGATTTGCATGGAAATCTGCTTACCAGTTCTCCTGTACCACTGTCTTAAATGACTCATGTTCCATCCAGAACTTTAAGAATTTGAAATTCTTCTTTATTGGTAACACATCTGAACTTCCAGTGATCAATAGTGGACAATGATCAAAGTCTATCTTAGATAAGTGAGATACTTCTAGTCCTGGCCACCTCTGTTGAAATTCACAGTTCGCAAATACTCTGTCCAGTCTCTTGAAGATGCAATCTTCTTCTGCACGCCCATTCTACCATGTATAAATACTTCCTTTGAAACCTAGATCTGTAAGGTTGCAAGTAGTCATACAATGTCTGAAATCATCTACTTCATTTATGGGAACTGGAAGCCCCCCAAATTTCTCTTCCTCATCCCAAATCACATTAAAATCACCTCCTACTACCCATGGTATTGTCATATCCCGAGCTAGATAGTATAATGAATCCCATAGTTCAATTCTCTCAATATGATCACATTTTGCATAAATTAACGTGAGCATGAATTCCTTCTGTTCTTCTGTATCAAACAACCTTAGAGTTAGTTGTTGAACTGAGTTAATCTCCACTGTCACATCATACTTTCCATCAATAATGCCCAAATCTTGTTAGGCATATTCCCAAAAGCTTGTTCAAATCCTATTTGCCTCCTGTATCTGTCCAACTTTCTGGATTGCTGCATTGGTTCCATTAATCCTATAAACTCAAAATGATGCTTTCTATGCATTGTTATGAGCCTTTCAAAAGCTCTTTGAGTATTGACAGATCTAATGTTCCATATTAGAGCATTCATCTCTAATTTATGGATTTAGATACAGTCCTCCTTGTTTGAACCCCAGGTATTTGGATACTTGGGACCTCTTTTACTTGTTTTTTCCTGCCTCTACCTGATGACTTTCCCTTATCCATGTACATAGGGGATAAGTCTCCTTGTCTAGCCACATTCTTGAAATTTTGACACGTAAATTCTGTATCTAAGTCCCTCCCTTCACCTTGTGCATCTTCCTGAATTTCCTTCTGTTGATCAATAGTTGCAATCTGGTTTTTGGCTGGCATCAAATTATTTCCTGTTTTCATTAAATCACTCCTCTTTTTCGAGTCTCTACCGTCAACCTCCTTTACCGATTCCATCTTACCCATAGGTTTCTTTTCAATCGCCTTTGTTGAACTTATCTGCTTCTCTGCACCACTAGGATACCCAGGATCACCAGGCTCCATTGGTTCTAAGATCATTAGTTCAATATCAGTTGGTTTTAAGGTGGAATAGGTGTTAGGAATGATAATACTGGAGATAGGATTCTTGATTTCAATCTCCACTAAAGCATCAGATTGTTTTGTATCCTTCACTATTGGTTGCTGCTCCCCTTTGTTGTTCTTCCCATTCACACTGAATTCTTCATCCTGTAATTCATCATCTTCTTCGACTGTTGATTTATCTCCCTCCTCATATCCTTCAGATAAATCTCCTTCATCTATATCTTCTTCTGTCTGGTCACACCATAATCTTCCACCTATCCAATTAATTTTCTGCCTTACCAGTTGCTGCTCAGCTACTTCTTCACCATTAGTTGTCTGTGATGGAACTTCCTGACATGATTGATTCATAGTAACATTGTTGATTGCAAAGGCTCTATTCACCCATTGAGTTGTTGTTTCATTCTCCTGCCCTTTCTCTTGTACATTTTTTCCTTCCTTAATATTATCACTCTCCTTATTTGTTTTTCCTCCAGTTGATTTAGGAATGAAAATAGGTGCTGCAGCTTAGTGTTTTCTCCATTCCTTCAGATGTACAGTTGTTAGTTTTCATATTGTTTGCATTCACTACAGTAACTTGATTATCCCCATCTACCTCATTTTCCTCATTCTCCAAAGCAGCAAAATGATTTCTGGTTTGAACTTCTTGTTCATTGCCATTCCCAATAGGAGTAATTTGTTTTCCTGCATTACAAAGACCCACTGATATAATTTCTCTCCCTGTTGCTTCTGTCTGCACTGCATCACTTCTTACTAATCTTTGCAATTGACTACCATTACCAGGATCCTGTCTTACTGGAACTATTTCTTTCCCAGTTGACTGCTTCGTAACATTTTTTCCACGATTGTCTCTAACCTCTTTCCAATGTTCACCTACATTCCCAACTACCTTTCCACTTGACAGAATCGTAATTGGATTGTTTCCATTATTTTTTTCATCAACCTTATCACTTTTAGTTTGTTTCTCTTTGTCATAACCCACATATAACTCTGGATGTAGTCTCCAACAAGATTCTTCATTGTGACCTTTCAACTTGCATTCCTTACAATACTTAGGAATGTAATCATACTGCACCTTCACCCATTCAGTTCTAAGAAACCTTACCATTAGTTTCATCTTCAATATCCATTCTTACTTGTTTAGGCAGTTCCTTCAATAAATCGACGTGCACCTTAACCCTTGCACAACTAGGCTTTGTTTTATTAACAGTAGCCATATCTAAGTGTAATGGAATATCTACAGCTGATGCTAAGGAGAATAAGCATTCCTTAACGAAGAATGTGGGAAGTAAATTTGGGAAAGAGATATATGCCATCACCTTAGGAGTTTCTTCACCAATTTTAAACTTCGAATCATATATCAAAGGTCGCATATGATACTCATAACCATCCTTAGATTTCAAATAATATGCACCCTTCGACGTAAGATTAGTATAGTCTTCCAGTAAAGTTAATCTAATCAAAACATGACGATCTCTTAATAAACC
The DNA here is from genome assembly GCA_005239505.1 of Nicotiana paniculata. Lineage (NCBI taxonomy): Eukaryota > Viridiplantae > Streptophyta > Magnoliopsida > Solanales > Solanaceae > Nicotiana > Nicotiana paniculata. Next base: position 63,662 of record ML327846.1, on the reverse strand, counting down.
AATATTACACTCACCCTTTATACCACATTGTGATGGAAGTATTCGACGAATCTCATGGATATCTGGCCAGCCATACGAAAACTTTCCAAGAACAGCATATTGGAGTCCCTCAATAATATTCATTCTATCCACTTCTGCTTCAATCCACCTTATCAATGGTTGCCCTTGAAGATATTCCACTGGTTTCATAGGAATTGGCTCAATATTGTTCAATGTCAATCTGGACGTATGCATGGTACTGTTTAGTGCAGCAGATTTTAGAATTTTTGAGTAATCTAGGGGTTGGGAATTATTGTTTGTAGTAGTAGAAGGTTGTGCGACAGTGGGGGGGGGGGCTGACCAGCCGGTAACAATGGCTGGCCGCCGTCCAGTTTGGCCATAGCAGCGATCTACGTGGAAATCGCCCAAAATTCTCCAAAATCGCCAGAGCACTTCCTCTCTTATCCCGTGTATTTTACAGTATTTTGGGTTTGATTTTATCTTTTATTTCGGTTTTCCTCTGATGGAAAAGGTTAATATTTAAACGTTGTTATGAGAAAGTCAAATTGGTAGAGTGTAGGCTTTCCTAGTTCCACGATAGGCGCCACCACGGTCGGGTTAGTTTTGGGGTCGTGAAATGTTCGTAGCAGAACCTAGGTTACATAGGTCTCACGAGTCATGAGCAGGTTTAGTAGAGTCTTGCGGATCAGTACGGAGACTTCTGTACTTATCTTCGAGAGGATACGGAAACCTTAGGGGAAAAAATATCACATTCTTGAATTCTTGTCGTGCAAATCCATTTATTCATCCAACATCGTAACTCTTTGAATTCCTTTCATGTATTTGAATGCGCACTTGAGCACTCGGTATCAGCTGTGCATCGACGGCTTGTGGTTTCCCTGGGTAAGGTGTGAGATGTGATTTTAACATGTTGATAATTAGCCAGTCAGGAGGACTTGAGGTCGGGTTTTGTTTGTGGCTTGAGTGCTGAGATTTCGATTGTGTGAGCACGTGCATTTGGAACTTATATGTCCATTGTGTCCTTATTGGTGGGATTTTGTGACTGGATGACTATGTGATGAGTGTGATTTGATGGTGAGATGTGTTCATATTTTTTTATTACGACAAAAAGAATTGGCTGGAGTTGCAGCAAGAACTATTGAGTGTTTGACTTCTGTCTTGAGTTGGCATATGGCCTCAAGTTGTGAGTATATTGAAGGACCTCTCATGTAGTTTAGTTGTGGAGTGAAGTGGATCTTTTCGTTGTGTTATGAGTTCCTGGTGATATCTTTTGGGCTGATTAATGCCCCAGCAGCGTTCTTGTATTTGATTAACAGTGTATTCCAGCCGTATTTGAACTCATTCGTTATTGTACTCATTGATGGCATCCTGGCGTACTCACATAGCCAGGAAGAGCATACTCAGCATTTGAGGATTTGTATTACAGAGATTGGGGGATGAGAAGATTTATGCAAAGTTCTTCAAGTGTGAATTTTGGCTTAGTCCAGTAGCATTCTTGGGGCACGTGGTGTGAGGGTATTCAGATGGTCAGATGAGTGTGGGGAGAGCTTTCAGAGCTCAAGACTGCTTTGACCACAACTTCACTGTTAGTTCTGCCATCAACTTCAGGTTTTTATACCACATATTGTGATGCCTCAAGGATATGCATGGATTGTGCTTTAATGCAGGAGGATAAGTGATCGCGTAATAGCCACGATTTTGGAAGGGTATAGAGAGATATCAGTTTGAGGCTAAGCATGCAGGTTTATCTCCTGCAGGGTGTTCTGAGGTTGTGTTATCCTTATGTTGTTTTGTAACAAGTTCTCTTTTTCTAGTAAATAATATATGTTGTGATTTGAGTCCAAATCGCTTGGGGAAGTTGGAATGACTATTACAATGGTGAATACGAGATTTGAGATATTAGATGGTTTGTGTTATATGGGCTTATGAAGGAATTAGTTGAATCTCACTGTGGTATTGAGGCGGTGATAGCATATGGGAATTATGAGTTATTGTTTGTCTTGATCTATGGCTTTGAGCCAAGTGGGGGAGTCTGCTAATGATAAGTTGGTTGCACGATTATGTGGTGTATTAGTTTCAGTTCGAGGTATACTGGTGAATCTGTTATAACCTGCAGAGGTGGAGTTTGAGAATGGCTCGAGTAATGGGAATTTTTGGATATATGTTGTATTATACTCTATGGGGATATGGGTCTTATTGAATGATTGAGTTGTTATTTGTAAAGAAAGTAATGTGCGTGAAGTAGGAATTTTCTTAGTTGCCTAAGGGTGTGGGTTACTCCCTTGGGTGTTGGTGTGTTGATGAGGTACAGGTTGTTTGATCTATTTGATCAGTTTAATTGAGATGGGTGTATAGTGGATGACTCTCGATAATGGTTCCGATGCACTCAAGGTTTATATGTAACAATTGGGAATTTTCAAGATGTGTATTTGGCTGGAAACTGAGATTTTAATTGGAAGGCGTCAAGATTTGTGATATTCCTATATCGTTGGGGATTCTACATTCCGGTATCATGGAAGGGAAGAATAGATTAAATTCATCGAAAGTCTCCTTAGAGTAAGTATTTGAGATGTATATTTCCTACTAGTGTGTGGGGGGGCATGTGGCATATTGTAATTTTCTCCAAAATGAAGTCAAATGGAAAGTCTTAACTGATTGGTATGTAGTTGCTTGCGACTCAGAGTGGATTTGAGGTTTGTCGTATCGTTCATAAGGTGGCATAATGGGCACGATGTGTGGTGGAGTGTTGAGATTGTGGGTGCTAGGTTGCGATGCAATTTGAAAGGAAGGTCCTGAATTCTTAGGTAGCATGGACGATCTCAGATGATCAGATAGATGATGTTACTTTTAGATATGGCTCGATGAAGGTATAAGTTTCAGAAGAGGCACTGTGTCTTGATTTATAGATACTTCATTGGTGTGGCAGGGTATCCCTCGTGATATGATCGTGTATTAGGGGAAGTATTAGACATTCAGGCGACGGAGTTGAGATCGGATATGGTGATTTGATTGCTCTGAGGGTTTGGAGTCTGGGAACTCGAATGAGTAGATGATTTCATAGTTGAGGGCTGTAGAGACGTAGCCAAGGTTAGTCAGAGGTTAGTGTGTGTTGTGATTCAGTCATTATGGACTTTCGGAGGGTCATTTGTCTATTGTGCATGACCGGATTGATTTTGGGGACCCTTAGTAGTCCCAGTGGGGATAGGTGTTTTGCACCAAGTCAGATTGATTGGCTCCGTAGTGCTATTGTGAGAGGTATGCCAGTTAGTGGTTGTTAGGCTTATCTGTGTTCTGGGATGATTTATGAGTTACTCTTCCCTGCTACGGGGAGCTACGATTCATTGGTTTTAGGCACATATGGTGTGGTTCTATTGTGGTCTTATAGCGATATTTGAGTAAGGTAAGTAATTGGATATTGTAGGATTAAGACGTATTGATGATGTTCTTCCGGGTTCGTGCGGCATGGTATATCGTCTGATTCTCTGTGGTTATGGTAATGCACTTTGAGTACTTGATGTCGGGTTTCGCGTGGTTGTTGATTTTGGAGCAAGGCAGGGCGGGGTGTATAATATGGACCAACGCTTGGATGGGGTCGCACATTGCGGCGAAGTTATGTTGAGATATGATCCTTGTGTGTTGATTCGTGTGTTTTGGTTCTGCAGTGTGAGGAGTTCTTAGCATTGCATTGTGGCGCTACCCGTTGATCTTGCGGGACGGTTCTCTTGTTTGATTTCATTTTTCATGTTTGGGTACATTTGGAATATTATCTGTTAGTGCACGGGCTGCACTGGTTGTGGCTTTAAGCTGTATTGATATGTCATGTCGCTAGAATGGTTGTGGTATATGAGATGGGATCGTCGAACCTAGGATGGGTACTTCCGGATCTGGTTGCGGTATATTGGGAGGATATTGAGGGTGATCGGCTTAGAGATTTTGCTATATTTCCTGTCGAAGAGATGGAATTCCATCACTTGTTGATCTGACGAATGATTATGGGTTTCTGCGTGTTTCATTCATAGTTGGCAGTATATGAAGGTGTTAGAATGGGTCTCTGTTTGATAGTAGGGTTATTACCGGCATTAGGTTGCTTGAGCAGCTGCTATGATTAGAAATTATCGCTACGAGTGTTTAAGATAGGTGGGATGTCATGTGATTTCGTCTTGCATTATGGCTATGGTTGGATACAGCTTGTTCAGACTTATACAGTGTGTGGATGCGTGATTCTGATTTTATAGATAGGTTCAGACGTGGAAATTGGGATTCTAAGGCTTATGGGTTAGGTTAGATGAAGAAATTTCGAATGTGTGGTGTTACCAGATATACGGGACAGGGTGCCGTGGGATCACCCCGGGTATGTGCATGGTAAGGTTATCCGACGATTTGATGGCTTCTGGGACAACCCTTCGTTTGTTTAAAAGGGGGAGAATGTAATAACCCCGCCGGTCGTTCCGAGAGTTTAGCCCCGTTTCTCCCTATTTCTGCTTCATTATTGGTTGATCAGCTTTATTATGTTGTGCCGGGTCGGTTGGCTCGGGTTCAGAGTGATTTTTGGAAAGGAATGAGACACTTAGTCTCTTTAGTTGGTTAATTAGTGGAAAAGTCAACCGGAAGTTGACTTATAAGTAAATGATATCGAAATTTGGTTTTTATGGTTCAGATAGCTTCGTTAGGTGATTTGGGACTTATGAGCATGTTCTCAATATTATTCGGAGGTTCGTGGTAGAATTAGGCTTGAATTGGCGAAATTTAATTTTTAGCGATCTCCGGTCGGCAGTGGAAAATTTGATATCGGGGTCGAAATGGAATTCCGGAAGTTGGAATAGGTTCATAATGTCGTTTGTGATGTGTGTGCAAAATTTCAGGTAATTCGGGCATGGTTTGGTTGGTTTCGGCATCGTTGGCTAATTTTGGAAGTTTAGAAATCCTTAGGCTTGAATTCGGGGTTAATTCGGTGTTTTGATATTGTTTTGGGTGCTCCGAATGGTCGACTAAGTCCGTGGGATGATATGTGATGTATTGGTATATTTGGTTGAGGCCTCGAGGTGATCGAGATGGTATCAGGTGGTTATCGGAGAGTTTGGAAATTTGTTTGAGCAGTTGAAGTTTCTGCTTCTGTTAATTCCGCACCTGCGGATTGGGGACCGCAGGTGCGAGGTCCGCAGAAGCAGAGAAAGATCGCAGGAGTGGAAGCTGGACCGCAGGTGCGAAGCCTAGGGCACAGATGCGGAAGCGGGCGTTTGGACGGCAGGTGCGGTCTCACAGGTGCGTGAATTGGACCGCAGGTGCGAAAGTGCTGGGCAGGATGTATGAAAAGGCCCCTTCGCGAATTTTTCTTATTTCCACCATTTTTGAAAATGGGTTTGGAGCTTTTTGGGTGATTTTTTAGGAGAGATTCAAGGATTATCAGTAAGGTAAGTTACTTGAGCCTAATACTCGATTCTATGGTGATTTTCAGTTAATTAAGCATGAAATTTGTGAGATTTAATGGTAAAAATTGAGGGGTTAGGGCTTGGAAATTTGAAGGTTTGATTTGGGAATTTGAGGGGTCATATGTGATCGGATTTTGATGAATTTGGTATGTATAGACTCGTGAGAGGATAAGAATTTTGGCTTCGTGATTTTTATCGGATTCTGAGACGTGGGCTCGGGGGTCGGGTTTGGCCAAATTCGGGATTTGTCATGTAATTTGATAATTTTGATGTGGGCTTCGTTCCTTTAGCATGTATTAATGATATGATACTATTATTGGATAGATTCGGGGTAATTTGAGGCCGAGTCGAGCGGCAAGGGCATCACGGAGTAAACCTTCGTCCGACTTGAGGTAAGTAACACATCCAAACTTGGTTCTGAGGGTTTGAAACCCCAGACTACATGTTATGTGATTAGAATTGGGTGACGCACATGCCAAGTGGCAGGTGTGCAGGCGTGCACCGTGATACTTGTGACCTGGTTCATTCCATGGCACTGTTTAGTGGTTCTTTATTGTTGATATATATTTGTGCTTCTATCAATGTGTTTAATGTAAACATGTAAGAAATCATGCTAAATACTATGTTCAGGCTTCATGCCGATACTGTTGAGACCCGAGCGGTCATCTTAATGCAACCATGCTAGATATTATGTTATGGCATCACACCAATGTCGTTGAGACCCGAGTGGTCGTTTATTGCTGTCATCTCATGTGTTTCATTGGTATTATATACTCAGTCATGTTTATGCATATCATATCATGTCTCAATCTCGATTATTGTTGTTTGGCATTATATCATTGATTCAGACTAGATCATTCATTGTGAGCCCGGGTGAGTGAGACTGTAGAGTGATGACTGAGTGAGGCCAAGAGCCTGATATTGAATGACAGTTATGGGATCGGGCTTCACGCCGCAACAAGTTATATTGATTTATGCCTGGATCTGGCTTATGATAGCGCTTGGGCTGTCGGAGCCCATCCAGAGTCTGTAACACACCCTCAGTGACCGCAGTGTTATTTGAGGGATGGATCTTCCTTGGACATAGATCTTGTCCGAAGTGTTTATAGTTGGAGATGGATCTTCTCCATGAGGCTGGATTGGCCTGGTTTCCTCGGTACTGAGCGACTGATGTCAGTGATGTGTATACATATTCTGGGATGATCTTCCTGGGCCGTTGAGCCATATACAATATCGTGTGGTTGTGAGGTGTATCATTATCTGGAGATGGATCTTCTCCATAGGGATGGATTGGCCTTCCTCAGTACTGAGTGACTTATGTCTGATATGTATATAAATTCTGGGATGGATTTTCCCTGGGCCATGCGAGCTATATACAGTACTGAGTGGACGAGTATTTGAGAGTGGGAGCACATTGTGCATTTCATACTGTTGATGCATTGGAATCCAGAATACGTTGAGTTATATATATGTTAAATTGTTTGGAACGGTTCTTATCTTATTACTTTGAGCTGTCTAGTTAACTGAAAGCATGCCTAAATTTCTGTACATTGATTCTGTCATAAAGATGGAGGTTTATTCTGTCACTAATCATCCCACAGTTTGGGCTTGTTATTTTACTGAGTTTGTGTACTTACGTTACCCTCTGCACCTTGTGTGCATATTCAGATATCCCAGGTCATGATAGTGCCAGTTGATCGTTTGCTGCGGTTCATATTCGGAGAGATAGAGGTAGCTGCTTGGCGATCGCAGACCCGCCTTTCTCTTTCCCTATCTTCCTTTGTGTATTTTGTTAGTTATTTCCTAGAAAAATGTTGTCTTGATGTATTTTGGCACCGTGTTAGTGTGGCTCATAACTTAGTGACACAAGATTTTGGGATGTATTTTACAGTATTTTGGGTTTGATTTTTTCTTTTATTTCGATTTTCCTCTGATGGAAAAGGTTAATATTTAAACGTTGTTATGATAAAGTCGAATTGGTAGAGTGTAGGCTTGCCTAGTTTCACGATAGGCGCCATCACGGCCGGTTGGTTTTGGGGTCGTGACACGTCGCCCTCTCCATCAGCATACTCATCATCAAATGTAAACCCGACTTCGGCCTCATCATTTTCACAGGCCTCAAGTGTCGCAGGGTCATAGCCGCAGGCAAACCGGGCCTCACGTGCTTTAGCATGAACTTCTTTGAAAGCGGCTTCAGGAACATTCCCCACTGTCAGCAAGCCCTTGTATATATCCCACTGAGCCTCAACATGGATCCACATCTCGTACGAATGGCAAGGAACGTCAACAGAGGCAGACACAAGAGAAGGAGTCGGAGCCAACAACCGTGCCCTCTCAATCTCAAGAGCAACAACTTGATCACCCAGGTTCGATACATCTCTCTCAAGCCAACCAATTCGCTCATCGAGCTGCGCCTCCCTCAGTGCGCCTGTTTCCACCTCCGTTGCTCGTTCTGACCTGAGCTCGCGGATAGAATATTCCAGTGTCACTACCCTCGCCAAGGGTGTTACTAAGGCTCCCTCGTCCCTCTCCAGCTCGGCCACTTCCCTTCCAACTCAGTCACCTTCTTCACTAATTCGACACTTAGATCGGCGACTCAAGTGGCACTTTCCTCAAGCTCCACTCGCAAGGCCACCACCTTCGCCTGGAGATCAACACATTCAGCCACAAACCCGTTGACCCACCTAGAGCTCTTCTTCTTTAGCCCTAAGCAACCCCTCGAGTTCGCTGCATCTGCCAATGAACAACATCAAGTCCTCATATTTCCGCTCCAACTCCTACCTAAGGGACTAAAGATTTTCGCCTGCCTTGAGTCGCACATGCATCTCGTGGCACTTGTCACGATACCGGCGGTACTTCGAAACCATTTTTTGAAAAGCGGTAGCCCGTATTTCCTCGCGACGGGCACTCAGTCTCCAAGATGAAAGTCTGAAGGAAAAGAGAAGAAAAAGAAAAAGATAACAGAAGTTGAAGGCGCGAAACAAAGAAAACAATAAAGAACTCACCCTCAAAGCCATCCCGGCTACACCCCGTGACAGGCCATCATCGTTGATCTCCTGAAGGGCCCTACTTTCGGTAGCGAAACAAAGTAGGGAGAATTGAGGCACCAGGTTTACCATATCCTCCTACAAGTCATAATCCGAAGGAATCTCGATCATGCGGGAAGAACCAGCATTTCTCACCTCGACCCTGGCAAACCCCTCCTCGAACATTCTTATGTCCTCAGGATCAACATCAGAACCGGATTCATAGTCGTCTATAACCACACCCTTCGCCCTCTCACTGGCCGAAGAAGGAGCATGGGCTTGCTGAGAAGTCGATGGGCCGCCCGGAATGATCGCAGCGGCCTCTAAACTCTTCCCTCCTACCACGGAAGCATCCTCCACGCCCGAGAGGGGCATGGTCCCTATGCCAAAATTAGCACTGTCATCCGGTTCAAACACCGCCAACACGGGACCGCCCCTCGAAGGCCCCTCGATCCCGGGCACTGATCATGCCCAACTATGCCTTATAAAAAGGACAAAGCGGTCGCTGCAAATATATATCGATTTAAGTCCGGAGTCGAATCCACAGGGAACTAACCTATTCACTACAACTCTTAATAAGGCTAAGCTCAGACAATTTCCGGATGCAAGACGTTTATCAATAAGCAGTGGACTTTATGTAGCTAAAGTAAAATGACAAAAGACTCACAATAAGCAGGAATAAAAGATGAATTCAAGGGTAAAAAGATCTAGGGTAATGATTTCCCAAATTGCCGGATTCATTCTTAACTCTTAAGCTATAATCTCGCCTTAGTATTCTCTGAAAATTATGAGTTATGGGCTATTGTAATCATCTCTTGATCAATTACGAAAATTTACTAGAAGCATTCTTTCGAACTACTCTAGCTAATAATTTATGCAACTCAGGATTATCCCACCAAGGCTTCGTTACTTCTAAACCCACTTTTAAATTCAAGTAATGAATCTCTTCAATTACCGAAAAGTGGTGTTGTTCAACAACAATCTAACCTAGTATTCTTTCTCAAGAAATACAAGGCAATTCGACACGATTAATCAAGGGCCCAATCGATTAATCACAATACAAAACGTAGTTGAACAATCATAGAATAAACACAGTTTGATTCTATCAGAATAGAGTTAAAAACTTCATCCAACAATTGGTTCCATCAACCCTAGATTAGGAGTTTAGCTCCTCATACTCATAGTAATTAAATCCAAAGTAAATTGCATAATTAAATTACAGAGTAAGGAATAAGGGATGTAAAAATCAATGTTTTGAGCTTCCGAGTTGTGTTTCACGATCTCCTCTTGTCTCCAATGGCAAAAGTACCTCAAAGTTGTTTTTGGGTCTATTTATATGGTTGGAATAATCCCTAAACGAGTAAGTCATTCCTAGTTGCTCCGGGAAAGTGTTTAAGACTTGGAAAGTCGGATCTGGACCCTGGCCTCGCCAGGCTAAAGCCTGGTCTGGCCTGGTTTTAAGCTGGCCTCGCCAGGCTAAAGCCTGGTCTGGCCTAGCTTTAAGCTGGCCTCGCCAGGCTAAAGCCTGGTCGAGATGGCTTTTGCCTGGCTTCTCCTTTTCACCATTTTCACGTGCACTTTCGACGTTTAAGCATCCATTTAGCTCGGCTTCCATCTCTAATTCACCTACACATAAAATAAACTCCATTACGCTCAAACAAAGTGTTTTTTATCATTAAAGCACTTAAAATGCAAGGCACATAATGCGTTAAATCATAAATTATAGCCACACATCAGGCACCCCATCAGCCATTATCCTCCGCCTCTTTAACGGAGCCTCTTCGTCATCACCCTGCGATGATTCATCCACCAAATGAACTACAGGAGCCAGAGCTTCCACCAGGGGAGCAGCCTCCTAACGGCCGAGTCCATGCGGGGACGTAATCTGTGAAATAGCAGCAGCCTGAAAAATCTCACTTGCAGCCACAATTGATGCAGGTCCGATCGAGGCACTCGACTGATGGAAAGCAGGAATGGGAGCCCTCTCCCTCCTTGTGGTCCTCCGACCTACCAACGAGACAAGCTTAAACAACAGAGGAAACATGAGGGAAGAAAGTACCGAACGAAGAGCAAAGTTGCTAAGGGCAAGACGAGATGACTGAATGGCGGAAGGTCTGCGCCCAAATCTCTCATGGAACGGCGACCATTCACGAATCCCCGTCGTACAGGGAAAAACCTGGCTCACCCACTCACGGATATCAGCGACTAGCGGAGGGGGTTCCTTCTCGGCTGCAAAATAAACAAAAATAGAGAAAAGAAGAACGATCAGATCACCGGAAAAGGACAACGAACAACCAATTGGGAGAAAAAACTCACGAGCATAATTCCACTCCTCAAGAAACCCGTTAGAGCTCGACACCACATGCTCCATCCTCACAAAGAAGAAGTTCTCCAAAAAGAGGCGGTTAGTCTTATCATCTATCTTCACCACTAGGCCCTTGGTCCCGCGGTGACGAAGATGTATCATCGTACCCCTATGAAAACTCGGTACGAAGAGGTGGAGCAGGTGACAAAGAGAAATCCCCCGGTCGGCCAGTTTCCCGTACTTGATAAGCATGAGGAAGAGCTTGTATATATACGGAGAGGACTAGGCCAGGCACACACCATAATAAAGGCAAAAATCCTCCGCCAAGGAAGGAAGGGGAAGTGTGTACTCGATGATGAACGGGTACGCATAAAATGCACAATATCCCGGGCGGTGTATCGGCACGACATCTCTACCCGCGGGAATAAGTTCAACATGGTTAGGAATCCTCCATTTGGCCTTAAACGCAGTAAGCGCCGCAACATCCGTTTCGGAAATGACGGGTTCAGGCTCGTCATCAAGAAAGTTCTTGAAATCGTTCTTGGCCTTCCCCGAACGTGGAATTATCTCATCCACAGTCGGAAAATTCTCATCTTCCGCCATGGCTATCCCTTATTCATGAGAGGGTATATCAGTTTCCGACGCAACGACGCCAGCGGCTCTATCCAAGTTAGAGGATGCACTAGCCAATTCTTCTTTGATTGCGTAGATGAGGAGTGCTAAGGAGAAGAGGGCAACAATGACATGAAACTTTAAAAGAATAGAGATGGAGATGTAAGAATTTGAAGAAGGAAGAGAGAAAGTCTGGGGTTTTTCGAATGATTGAGAAACACAGCACCCAAACGAGAAATGCTCCTCTATTTATAAGAATACAGGCACCCTGAGCGGGAAAACCAAACGCCACCACAATAACTCCAAAATGAAAGAGGCACAGGAAATGACGTAACGTATGGGGAACATGTGCCATAATGACGCATGACAAATTAACGTCATTTTAAACTGACGTAACAATCAGGTATGGCTCTCGCAACGTCACATCGTCATCTCTCCATGATGGGTTTGCCCCTCAACCAAGATTCTCAGATTTCTCAACTTGCAAACTAGCGAGGTCCGCCCATCGGGCTCATCCAAAGACGACCCCGACAAGCGGAGGGACTAACTGTACGGGTCGAAATCTGATCGAAAAAAGTCTATTTAAGGAAGAACAACCAGGATCAATCGGGCCGAAGTCGCGTGTAGGAAGCAATAAGCCAGCGAGTGGCTCAGCTATGGTCGAGGTCGAGCACTCAGGAGGCCCGTACAGCTAGTTCGACACTTAGACTTTTTAAAGGATTATTCTGTAGGATATTCAAGGGACTTTGGCACTCTAGTTAAGGACCGCNGGGGGGGGGGGGGGGGGGGGAATAGTTCTAAAATACACACGCACCACCCTTAGAGGAGGGAGGTCCATGACCTCAGGTCCTGCACCAAGAGGGAGAAAGAGCTTAGAATCTTTGTGTTCATCTGTAGTTCAACCTTATTAAATAAACGGAGATCTATCTGGCTCCAGATTGGGCGAATCCTTTCCTTCATCTACTTTCTATTACTATTTGATGTAATTTAAGTTGCCATCTTTTCTTGTAGTATGAAACTCGGTCTAGACTATAACCGATTTTTAGGTTCAACTATGTTAATTTACTTATACTTGTGACTTTTAATCTAGAGTTAATTATCTTTGGGTGAGATTTACCTTCTATCTCCTCCTTCGATTAGTTAAATTAAAAGGTTTAAAACTTTTTGGTCAAACAACTTTTTTATAACAAGTAATTTACCATTTTTAGTTACGTTATCAACTAACATAACTAAAAAAGAGTTGGCATGAATATTTTAAATGATTTAATTACATAAATAATTTTTCATTATCGATGCATAAAACCTAAACTCTGCCCATTTCTGAAGCTCTGCATTGTTTAAGTTTAGAACTCATTTTCAAGTCTTGTTTAGGATAAAGGTCAAGATTTAAATTCTTCTTCAAATGGATTACAAAATTAGTACTTTCTTAGTGGGTATCACGTAGGAGCTTAATTAGTGGTGAACCCTCCATTCTTATATACTACTGAACTTTAGGGTTCGAATACCATAATTTCTCATGGGACTATCAAAGGATTATAAGACAAAGTGAGTGGTTCTAACTTCATTTGTTTATCAAAAAATTCTGACGACTTTTTGGAAAAAATCTTGCCTTAGATTTGATCCCCTTTTTTTTTTCTTTTTTTATTCCCACATTTGTGGTTCCCCTGTCGAAATTTGGTTTGTTTAATCTTTCTTTTGTTCTAATCAAGAAACAATAACACTAGTTAAAGATTACAATAGATGGTCGGTTTGGAGTACAATAATTTTCTAATTACTTTGCAGAAGACGTTTAGAGGCTCAATTTTTGAGATATTTAGAGAAGATTCCCTAAAAGTTAAACCTAAATTTGAAAAGCTATCATAGTTATTATGTTAAAGATTTTTTTCACAATCAAACCATCTAAAGATATCTACAAGAAACAATTCATAAAATATTAAATGAGATTAGTAACTCAAATATAGAATAAGAGAAGTACAGTTGGGTTTTGTTATTAATAACAAAAGAGGTGTGAATGGAAAATGGTGGGAAAAGAAATAAAGGGAAATAAAATTTTGAATTTGTTCACTTTATTAATGCACTTTGTCGCTCGCTTGCTTCGGCTTTGGAATTAATTTCGCGCGTTGGAAGATCACGAAATCATCTTCGTGACCAACAGTTGAATAGACACCAAATGTTCCATTCAATAGCTGAATAAACACCTTAACAAACACCTTTGCACCTGTTGAGACTCAACTTTGTTGGCTATAAATAGAGAGGCTTAGCTTCATAATCCACCACTGAAAAATCTGAAGTCTCTCCCCTCAATCTTCTGCATTCTGCATTGATTTTTCAAAAGTAAAACGTAAGCATTTTGTCTGGTTTGCTCCACCATTTGAATTCGCCAAAATTATGTCATTTGAAGTGTCGCTATCACAGAATAGTGATCCCGTTCTATCCTGAGAGGAATTAATCCGCAACCTTAGGCATTGTGAGGGGATTAAATTCTTTAAGGAAACACAAAAAATTTGTGGGCTCAAAATTTTTCTGCTTTATTTTTTCTTAAACTAACATTTGTTGATTTACTAGTTTTGAATACAGAGTAATAACAATTACATTCTACAACGAGTTAAAATTACATAGCTCCCAATATAGTCTAAGGACTTGCTGTATCTACCAACTAAATAAGGAGGGAAGGAAGGGAGATGCGCATTTTTGGGGTTAATTAAAAGAAGGTTCATCAATTTATAGTATAATTGTAGGAAAATTACCGAATTGTTTCTTTTAATCTTAAAATCACTCAACTTTTATTATATATCCTACAAATTATTTTTTTAGGCATATCCTACAATGTTATTTAGAACCAAAATGACGAACCGATTCTATTCCATTGAAAGGAAAGAAGAAGAAGAAGAAAAGGAGCTCATAGGAAAAAGTGGGGTTGGGCATCATCCCTTATTTATCACATATATGTATATGTATATGTATATATATATACACACACCTAGTAATATCTTACATTGTGAGTTTTGAGGAGGGTACTGTGTACGCAAACCTTACCTCTACCTTTTGAGGATAAAGATATTGTTTCCAATAGACCTTCGGCTCAGGAAGTATAAGCACTACATTAATGAAATATAAGCAAGAAGGGACAGTACTGAGAAGCCATATAAAAGCAGAATAAAAATAACCAGATAGTAAGGTGATCAACAATGCAAGAAAATAACGGTTAGTCATAAAAACTACTATCAACAGAAAGCGAGAGTGCGCGTCAATATTACTGTTATGAACACTCTAGACTACCTACTCTATTACCCTAATCCTCGACGTATATATCTTTTTATTAAAAATAATATTCTCGATCAGATAAAATTGTGTCATATCTTACCTAATCATTTCATCGTAAAAGAAAAAGAAAAAAGGAAAGAAGAAGATTTGGGCACTTGGGGGCGAGCAAAGAAGGGTAGATAACGTAAATGACAGGACAGCACAGTTGCAGTAAATTGATCGGAAGTCACCAATGAGACTGCACAAAAGTAGATTTGTGCACTTGAAGCACTTAAAATAAATTATTGAAGAATTTATCGAGATAGTTGTCCACCTTACCGTTTAAATTAAAAAGAACGAACGGATAATATATATTTAATCGTATATAATTAATGTATAATTTATATAAATCGGTTAGAAAAATTAAAAGTAAATCTGCCCAGCTATTTATACAAAGATCCCTTTCGACAAAGTTTACAACTATCCAGTCCTACCATTGTTATGTAAAAATAGCACGGGCTAGCTAGTTTTGCGGACTGGTCATTTAAAATAGTTTGTGTTTGCAAAGTCATTGAAAAATAGTTACTATTTTGCTGCAACATGGAAAGTTCTAACATAATATACCTAAGATCGGTGCACCTGTGTATGAACTTCCAGCATATTATAGTGGAACTCCAACAAGCGGAAAGTTCCAGCATAATATACTGGAGATTGGAGCACCTATGTATGAACTTCTAGCATATTTTGCTGGACCGATATATTATACTGGAACTCAGTATAATATACTGGAATTCCAGTATACCAGTATACTATACTTGAATTCCAGTAGGAGTATTATGCTGGAGTATTTTTCGGATTTTGAACAAGTATTTTCGTTCAGATTTATCTTTACATAAAAAGTGGTCAATTTTCGATTACTTTTGAAACTGTGACTATTTTTGAATGATCATATGTAAATCTGGCTATTTTTGAATTTCTCCCCCTTGTTGTTCTTAACTAAGCCCATTCCAAGTTTATAACTTGAGGATCAAATAGCCTAACATCGGGTACGAGTAAATTTTTAATCAAAAATCACCATAATAGTTGGGCTTACACATATATTAGCGCAAAAAATAACACGAGTTAGCCAGTTTTCGGACTGGTCATTCAAAAATATACTGGAGTATTTTTCAGATTTTAAACAGTATTTTCGTTCAAATTTATCTTTACATAAAAGGGGGCTAAATTTTGATTACTTTTGAAAGTATGGCTATTTTGAATGACCGCTTATAAATTCTGGCTATTTTTTAATTTCTGCCTATGTTAGCATCCACAAATAAAATACATATTATGGGGGAGAAGCCTATCCTCGTCATAATCTAAGCTAGAATAAGACCGGCGTAATCCCTTGCAATTTGTAGCTATATATGCCTTTCAGCATCCTAGAATTGGTGCTAATTACTTTTATGTTAGAGGAAAATGTTTTCCTTAATTTTAAAGCAATGAGCTTTAGAAAAAGAAAGTATTCCAGCGGTAGTGCAAGTACATACATAGAATTTGTACATGTTATTGTGTGATCTAGCTCTGAAGTTTGGATAATGTAACTTGTCCATCTTTGACATAGCTTTCATTTGTCTAGGCAAAATGAAAGCTTTAGTAAAGAAGATTCTTGACGACTTGACTCCAGTTGGTGCGTATCATTCGTAATGGAAAGAAAGATACCGTTACCTCTTTGTTGGACTGTGCCATTGGCACGAAGATAGTGATCTCTGGATCAAGAACCAATTCGAATTTGAATCTTGATATGTTGGAGGAGGTTTTCAATCGTAAGATCGACGGTGCAAGAGGTGGTGATTTTTCAACATTAATTAGTCTGTTGAAGCTTGGCTTAATTTCATATTGAACATAGATAGATCACTGAGGTTGGGGTCCATAGCTAGTTAGATTAAAAAGCTGTATGCTATTAATTCTCTATCAATTTCTTCTTTTTTTCTTTCTCGTTGTCCTTATCATATTTATGATTCACATTTAACGAACATACGGCAGCATGTCAATTGATCGTACAATTAAACTTTACAGTTTTTTACATTTTAGGTCACTGCCATTAATATACCAAAGAGAAATAAAGAAAACATAAGCCAATTTAGGGAGTAATTTACGGAAGAAATTCAAAAATAGTCAAATTTATAGGTAATAATTGAAAAATAGCCACAGTAAAGTAATCGAAATTTAGTCATTTTTCATGTAAAAATAAATCTCAACGAAAATATTGTTTAAAATTCGGAAAATATTCCAGCATAATATACTGAAGTTCCAGTATAATATACTAGAGTTCGGTCCAGCATAATATACTGGAAGTTTATACACAGGTGCTCCAATCTCCAGTATATTATGCTGAAACTTTCGCGTGTTTGAGTTCCAGCATAATATGCTAGAAGTAGATACACAGGTGCACCAATCTCCAGTATATTAAGCTGGACCGGTCCATATTGCAATAAAATAATGATTATTTTTCAATGATTTTACAAACGCTAGCTAATTTTTAATTACCAGTCTAAAGATTTGCTAGCCGGTGCTATTTTGCGTAATTTGCTTGCAGCTTAATTTCGAATCCTATCTTGTATGAAATACAAGAGTTTTGCATTAAAGCGCAACCTTAAAATAATGAGGTGCCCGTGCCCTAATGCCCTTTTGCCATAGTATTTCTCGGAAGAAGAAAATTAGGTTTGGTTAAGATGGTACCACACCCCCCACAACAAGCATGGGCCAATCAAAAAGTTTCACAGGAAATAAAAAAATTAAAAATTAAAAGTAGAAAAGATTGTAGTAGATCCAGATTTTAAAGTTTACGAGTTTCTTTAAGGATTTCAAATAATATACTATAGTGATAACTTGGTTTATAGATATTTAAAGAATTTCTTTGGTATTACATGATCTAAGCAAAAACTATTAGCTCCCTAACAGTAACTTATAAGCTAGCTCCGTCCCAAGGAATACCATCATATATGTGTGTCTAGATCACTCTCTCTATATATATATATTCTCTTCTCCCAATACTGTTACCATTTCTAATCAGCTTCCTATCCCCTCCTTTCCCATCTACTACTTCTCTTACTCTCTCACATAAAAACAGCTTAAAGAAATATGCAGACTACAATTCTTCCTGCGGATCTCTCTAGGATTATTGTTAATTCCCTTTTATCATGCAATTTCTCCCCTATTTTTTTCTACTTATTTGACAGAATCTTGAAATATATTTCTATGAGGTTATTTAATTATATATGTTAATCGATTTCTTGGTGTACTGGTTTAGCTTATCCTTTTCTGCTCAACATATGCTGGAACCTGTGAAAAAATCCTATCTAAAAACTCAAGAAGAAAGGAACGGAAAAAAAAAATTGGACTCTTAATTTCTTTTGATTTTATCTGTTATTTATATATGTTAATTTTCTCCCTACCTATCTTTTTGTGGAGCAAGAATTATTAAACTTCCAAAGAAATAAGGTTTGCTTATGTTTGATTTTTTTTTTTTTTTTTTTTTTTTGGAAAATGATGAAATTTCTAGTGGCTAAATAGTCCATTATTGTAGCTAAAATTGTTAGTCCATTTTTCCAAGATATGTATGTACTTAGATTTGCCACCCCAATAAATATGTATATGTAAAGCATTTATGATAACCATTTTGAATGGTTGAAGGATAGGGTTTTCTGGTCCACCTGAGGACATTCATAAAATTGGAGCGATACAGAGAAAATAGGGTTTCTGGGACAGATGGTTGAACAACCAATGCAGTCGTTGTTTGCAGATGTAGCATCATCAAGATTCACATATTGTAAAGGCATGGTGATGAAATTGAACTGTTTAATGAAGAGAAATTAACGACCATGGCTTTTTTGGAGGTGAGAATCTTGATGATGCTGCATCAGCAATAAACGACTACCTAACTTACAGGGACGGAAGTAACTAAACGAGCTATGAGTTCAACAGTAAATTCAAAACTTATAAATTTCAAATTCTAGCTCAGCGTGTACTAACCTATACTTTCTTTTAAGGCTGTCGATCGATCAGTCTAAGCAAAAGGAGAAATTCAGACTCCAGTAAGTATAGTATGGTTTGTTCAGTTTTTGTGTAGATATATGGATTTACCTTTGTTTTATTTTTTCTGTATTTCAGTTCAGCACTGAATCAATGTTCTTGTCAGGTCGATCTGTTTTTTAATTTTGATTTTTTCAAAATCTAACAGGAATTTTTGTTTTATTTTGAGACTGGTCACTGCCCTTTTTGAAGACCCTGGTGATGAAATGAGGACTGTGTAGATCTGTGATTATTCTCTCCTGGCAAATGAAGTTCTGATTATTAATGGTATCTCAGCCTGATAGATCAGAAGTTGTCTTTTCATCTCTCTCTCACACACACACATAGTGCATGCTCTTTTTCTTGATGTTGTTTGATTGAGTTATAGAATTATTACAGTCATATTATTCGGTTAAATTTGTTTTTTTTTTTTTTTTTTCTGCTTGTTTTGATAAATAAAAACCTACCCTAGCTAATTATTCAATAGTGTTGGAGATTTTTATCATAACCTATGTTTTTTTGAAGAAAAACCTAATAATTTTGTTTCATAAGATTCACTTTTGACACCCCTAGCTTTAAACCTGATATATTTTAGGTCTTTAGAAGGAAAAGAAAGAGCTAAAGGAGAGTTGGAGTAACCTAGCAAGTTGCCACTTTATTACCAAAACTCTTGACAGAGTAGGAAGAGAAGGACAGTTCGGTGCATCCTAAGGGGTGTGATGTAGACACTGTAAGAATTAGTGGCTGATTTTATGGCTCGAACATCTGATCTATAGCTCACGCGGAAATAACTTTACCGTAACTTATAGAGCTTCTGCTGCGAAGAATATTGAGAAGAAGAGGTGAGAATCAAAACCTTCTTCTTTTCTTTTCTCTTGTTCTTTTTGTCTTATTATTTTTCCTAATATTTTCCTTCTTCATAGATTCGATAATACCTACACATTAATAAAACTGAACAGCGCAGAGAAGTTTGAGTTGCTAATTAATTTCTTTGTTTTTTCAAGACAGAAATTCAAAATGTAATTAAGTATTTCATGGGAAAAATCATCCAAGTGATGTTTTTGTCTGTTGAAAGCAAAAGATTTTATGTTGGAACTGCTGCTTTTGGATTTTTGTGACTTCAATTTGAGGGTATGTCTCAATATCATGGCGTACATGTCACAATTGTTATTATCAGGTTGGATTTTTCCTTGAAAGAGATTAATAACTCATATTTTATATATATCCATTTCTTTAAAAAAATATATACGTATATATAATTCGAAATAAAAACAACAATTGTGAATGATAACTTGCCGGCATGCATATTTGGAAATCCTGTGAGAAACTGATCTAACAACTGATTTTAGAATTAAACTGAACTTAATCAACTTGTTATCAGAATATTTTCTTTATTTTCTCAGTTACAAGAATATTTGGAAATTATTCAATGACCAGAAATTTTTTATCTTTTTTATTTTGACATGGCTAACTTGATATATTAAAAGCAACGTCTTGTTATATATATATATTTTTTAAATTAAGATCGCCTTGACGTTGTTGAAGTTTGGCATAGGTTCCAAACTTCGTTAAGGAAAGGGCCTGTATATTTTCGTTAATGAAGTATATTACTCCTAAATATTTACCATACGAAGTTACTTCTATTTCAGTAACTCAGTGCCCACCAGCTTTAACTGCTCATGAAAATATCCCACCTATGCTATAGTTAAGTCGTTTGCCTATGATCTTTCTGCTCGCCTTTCCTTTTATTCATCAGATTTTACATGGCCCAATGCAAAATGAAGTTGATGATGTTGCTAAATGAACATGAATTAGTGGTTTCCAAATTCTGTAGCTAAACAGAAAATCTATTGCTAATCCTATTTTAGCGACGACAAATTATCTGTTAGCTATCCGCGATATAATTAAGACGATATAAAGCGACAAAGTCCCTAACTAATTTCAGTTTTTTCTTGTTATAGAATTAGTTACGAAAGGGGAAAGAGGAGAATCTTAGGGTACGCTTACTTTTGCAATTGTATTTAGGTTCTCAAGATTCTCAATCGCTCGTAGGAGGTATTATTAATGTGTTTCTTTTCAATTAAAGGATAGAAAAACCATCTCAAAATTTATTGCTTCTATCATTAACATGCTTAAAGTTTTGTTCCCTTACAAATACATGTATTATTCATTTCAATGTTCACCAAAAAGTGTCTTGTAAAGTTGCTTTGCAGTGCATGGCAGCAGTACTTAACCAAATATAATCATGGGATAATAATTTAACATCGTCTTATTTCTTGTTTGGTTATTAATTCAAAGAATGGATAAAGAAGTAAAATTGACAACCCCACGATTAATATAACCAGTCCATAAAAAATAATAGTATAACTAATATTAATATAACTAATCCCAACATAAGTAATCCCAGCATAACTTGTCTTCAAACCAAAAGAAACCGAAGAGTTTAACTTTTATACCGCCTAGAAGTATTTCACGCTAAGTCACGTAAAAGATAACTACATATATCCATGATTAATTTTCACGGAAAATAGCAGTCACTCCATGCATTTCTATTTCGATTTAACATTCTTTCTTTCTGGTTGTCATTGTGGATGTCAGTAATCACTATCCGTGATGGATGTAGCATTATAGTTACATGTTCAAGTAAAAGTATAACTTTCAGGTGAAATATAAATTTATATATAAAAATTCATTAAAATTATAAGAAATAGAAGATACGAATTTATTACTTTAAGAATATAAGTGGTTTAATGCTACAAATCTTGAATCCGTAAAATTATAATTTTGGATCCATCTATGATCACTACACCACATAACTAATTATAGTAGTAAATATAATACTTGCCTACCATTATTGAAAGTTATCATTGTTTATTAGCTAAGTGATGCTTTTATCTATTTTCCAGTAACTAAATCATCTTAACCACCCTTTACAAAGTAGAGTTACGTTATTTTTAGATTCTCAATCAACCTCTTTAATCATGCCACTTGTTCACTACTGACGTGTAATAAGTGGCGGAGCAAAAGGATGTCAATCGATATTCCTTTGCCGAAAATTTATATTATATAGCTTGATAATTTTTTTTAAATATGTATATATATAATAATACTTCTTGATTTCTTGACGAGTTTGTTTTTTTTTATTTTGGCTTTTCTTAATGAAAATTCACTCCGCCACTACGTGTAATTGCCCTTCATTCGCAGTCACATCACCTTTCAATTAAATCAGCCCAATTGTGTGAAACTGATTCACTGATTATTACTACTCCATTGCTTTCCCACTTTCCAGTTGTCGTTTTCTCTGAATAGAGAATATAAACTAGATCTTCTTATAATAATATGCAACTCTCCAAAAATTCCCTACGTCACGTTTAGCAGGCGTTTGGACATAAAAATTGTAATTTTTTTAAAGAAATAAATAGGATTTGGAGTTAACTTGAAAAAATAGTATTTGAAACTTGAAGTTATATTTTGACCGGCATTTCACTTGAAAATATTGTAATTTTGTGAGTGGAGAAAAAAATTTCTGACAATTTTGAAAAATTAGTCAAAACCACTTTTTGGTTTTTAAAACTCATTTTTCGAGAATTTTTCAAGAAATCACAAAATTTTATGGGCAAAAACATTTTTGAATTCTTTTTTATGGACAAGCAGGGCGTTAGTACTTCTCCCGCTTTCAAATCTCTATTTGCATAAGAACTCCATTTCACTCAACAGGAAATCTGATTCATCAATCCACTAGGTTGAATTAACATGTTTGTTTAATGTTTACTTAAAAAATGGGTAACAATTAAATTTATGCGCGGTTTAAAAATACGTGGTTTAATTCAATATGAATAATAAAGAATAATAGATAGATAAATTAAAGGCAAAATAAATAATTAAACCAATCACGATGTAATGACCAAGTATTATTTTAAATGAACAGTGGAACTTGTACTCGATTGGACCCTCTGTACGGGCTCGATCGCGAGCGAAGTAAAGAACAAGTGAGTAATGCCTTGAACGGCAGCCGGGAGACAGAAGTAAACTTTTATTGCCTTGAATTGCGTGTTGCCCTTTCTCATACTAAAGAAAAACTTCCACTTTATATAGTAGGAAAATTTCAGTCCTAATACAAGTCTTAAAAAAGGTAAAAATTTAGTTTTTTCGATAATTCCTAGTCTTCTAAACTTAAGAAAACCTCAATTTGAATCTTTACAAATATAAAAATTAAACGCATAGATTACCATCCTTTATCTCTTTTGAGTTTATGTTACGTGCATTGAAATTTTTTTTTTTAAAAAAAAAAGAAAGAAAAAAGGCTAAGGTTACCTACAATAAAATTCTCAATAAGGACATATCAAACAATTTACTCGAGGGTGTTTGACACATCAACAATCTTACATAGACTTAAGAGAGAAGATATATATGGCCTTAGATCTTTTATGGAATTTAATTAACACATAACAAAATATCAAAAGAAAAGCTTTCATTTAAGTGTTAACAATAATGGATAATGTAAAATACAATTTCCTTCTTTCTTCTGTGTATTCCTTTTACATGAGATAATGGGGGGGTCTTTAGAGTTTAAAATTAAATAAGATCAACAGTTAGCCACATATCACAAGTTCTTTTCGCATGAAGATCTTGTATTTGAAACCCACTGGCACGATTAATCAAGATTTGCACCACGTAAGACTCATTTAAATCGGAAGACGAGAGATCCTATACATCTCACCGCACCTTCTGGTGGTAAGTTGTTCAATACAAGAAAAAGGACTTGACACTTTGAAAATTTAAAGCATATCTAAGGTGCCAAAGACATAATATTTTCTTCTTTTTGTTCGTTTACTTCTCTTATATCCACACACACACACACACACACATATATATATATATATATATATATATATATTGGTGGAACATATTTGAAAGTGAAGCAGCAGTAGTAGTACTGGTCCATTTAAATGGGGGGTGGTGGTCCATAAAGAAGAACCAATAAGGTCATTTTTTTAAGAGATTTTATAGTACATATAGTATCAAATTGAATCTTTTATATGTCTAAAGGTTGTTGTAGGAGCTACTTTTTTCAGCCATACAAACTTGCCTTAATTTCCATAGTACGTACTTTATATGACGACCATCTTATTTTTTGGGTATGTTGTTCATAATGTGAGATGTACATGACACAAAAGTAGGACAATTATTGAGTGAAGTACGTATATACAAACATATACAAGTTCAAAAATTCAGAAAAATAATTTCGGTAGTAAGATGATCTTATTGAGACACTGACAAGTAAGGGCGGAGCTAGCACATTAGTTATGAGTTGAACCCAATAACTTTTGCTATGTATTTGTATTCGAATCTTATTCAACCTTAGATGGGAATTAGGGCGAAGACTTGGGTTGACACACCAACTTAAAGTCTGATTTGAAAATCTCTTTCTACCTTCACAAAACTCTTCACAAAACTTCTCGCGTCCTTCTTGTAGTTTTGACTTGCTCTTAGGTTACCATTAATCAGTTTCGCGACACTATTTCAATCTACACACATGGCTAAGCGCTATTGGGCGGAGCTTTCTCAATTTAAGCTAACTAATAGAAGAAAAGAGAAGACATAAAGATTTCATAAGAGACTCCCCTTATTGCAAATCCAGTAACTAAAATATTCGATGACAAATTTAGAATCCTTATACATTAAATTTTGACTGCCTCAGAGTCTAGTCATAAACTTCTCAAGTACTTCCATTAATAAATTTCAACTTCCTCAACTTTAGCCATTTCAAAGTGGGCTAAAATGCTCCCTAATTTTCAAGAATATAAGAGTATAGTCGTTAGTCATATTTATAACCTATTATTTCACCACCAACTCCTTTTTAAGTAACTCATGACCACACTAACACCACAATATAATGGCCTACTTGTTAGTGGGTCAATTACAATTATAGAGGCTACTGATTTATATAAGTATAGTGGTCAATATTAGGAAGTAGAAATTTACTTGTATTAAGTATTCTTTTTTTGGTAGAGTTTACCGTACGACCTCCAGTCCATCTTATATGTCTTTTATAAAGGTTATTGTACATTCCACCTGTTTAATCAAAGAATTAGATTTTCAGTTAAAATTTATTTTTAGAAGTACTCGAGCTACTGATAGCTAAGAAATTCCGCATTCTCTCAATTATAAGAAAGGAAATTAGTATAAGAAATAGCAAAGTAATAAATTGAAAGCAAAAGAAAGTAATTGTATTTCAATAATAACCAGAACGTGTCCTTACAGGTGAAACCCCCTTCCCTTATATAGGAATTTACCAGTACAACGTTTCCTCCCTTTTATGACCGAATCATTATGAGCATTAATAACATTAATGAGACGTTATAATTGGAAATCGTAACTATTCGTGAAGATTCTGTAACGTTTCTGATCCCTCATCCTTATTAATTGAATATTCGTGAATCTTCCCTCTTTACTGTCTTGATTCATCTTGCCGGTGTCTCTTCACTTAGCAATTCAGGCTCAAGCGACCGTACACCTTTCGTCTCATGAGTGATTTCATCATACCTATTATGACTCGTGCATCTTTTAAGGCAACTCTCCAGCTGTCACTTTCTTAGTGATCCACATGTCTTGTCATGTCAGCCATAATAAATATTCCACGTGTAATATTTATTTTTACCAATACAGATAGTCCCCCCACTTGCTAATTATTCTACAATTGAATATTTGGGAAGTGGATCACATTTATGGTGGGAGTTTTTTGCCGCTGTTTCCCATGTATCATTGTGTCTTCTTCAGAACCAACGCATCGTATGTCACTTCCATTTAATGCATGTGCCACATGTCATTCATTGATTGGGTCTGCAACTCTTCGGCAACTTTTAGGGTGTTTTTGCGGCTGCGTCAGTCACGAAGTGACTGTTTCATTATGACGTTTCCATCATGACTCCCTTTACATGACGGTTGCTTCTTCTTATAAATGCCTCATATGCCTTTTCTTTCACGAAAACCTTCAATCTACAATAATCTTCTTCCATAATAGTTCTTGTTCATCAGCACATATTATTTTCTTATACAACCATGTCTTCACCAAACCTTGATCCTCGTAGAGTAGTAATAGTAGATGAACTTTACCCTTCATCTGCTCCTGTTAGGAGTGGAAGAGGCGGCAGATTACGTAGCTTAGGATCTGTATCTATTCGTGGTTCTGCTTCTCAACCCAGTGTTGCTACCCCTTCGTCTTCTACAACTAGGCTTCTTCTTCTCATAGATCCTCTAGCAGAAATAGGGATTCAAGTGAACCTCTTCGAGAACCCACTGTTGATGAAATTATCCCCGCTGAACTTTCCTTCTCTACTAATCGTGAATCATTTAGAAACCAAGTTACTTCTATGACTTCTCATGATCGTGCTGATGTTTACCCTTCCCAGATTACTGAGGGTTTGATTTCTCATGTGCGAAGAGAGTGTCATTGGAAATTTGATTTTCCAATTTTAGTTCCTAACGCAAATCAAAGGATCACTTCATACAAAGCTGGTTATTCTTTTGTTTACACATATCCTTTTACATTAGGCTTCAGACCACCTATTGACCCAGTCATCATATAATTTTGCCGTTTCTTTAACGTTTGTTTATGACAGATTGGTCCTATTGTATGGAAAGTTGTGGCATGTTTAAGATACTTGTCTAATTTGGCCTCTTTATCCTTTACCTTTTATCACTTGATTCATCTTTATTCCCCCAAGTTGTTTCGTTCTGTGTATTTACTCTCGTGGCCATGTGTAAAAGGGTTTTGGTTGGCCCTGAAGATGACAAGGATCGTAGCTGGTATGCCCGTTTTGTTGCTGCTCCCACAAGCGGCTTAGTGGGTGAAGAAAATATGCCTTTTCCAGAAAAATGAAACTTTGCACGTAAGTTCCTTTTCAGATTCTCTATTTTTTTTTATTGAATAAAAAAGAATTTACAATCTCGTGGTTGTTTTCTCTTTTTTTTTTTTCAGCAACCATGGAAGTCGTTGAAGAAATTGCAGACTTCCGTACTTGGGTAGAAAAATTATTGATTGTTGCTCCTATGGAAGGAAGGTCTTGGAAGTACCTTTCTCATAGGTTTGGTTGGAAAGTGAAGACTCATGGTACCCTTCCCTTCAATTTTTTCTACCTTGCTTTCATATTTATTTGAAAATTTACTAACTTCTTCTTATGCTAGGGTTTCCCATTCGGGGTGTTAGTGTCGCGTCTATTGCTGCATCGAGACTTTCTCTGTCCATGGCTCAAGAGATGATTTTGAGTTCCTCATCAAAGAGAAAATCTGAAAGAGCTCATAGTTCCAAGGGTGAAGAGGAACGAGAGGAGGGCTCGTTAGTACGTAAGCCTTGTGCTAGGAAACTTGTCATATGGATGATGAAGCCACTCCTTCTCCAAGTTCAGTTCCCTTGCATGATCCCGAAAGTGCCACTTTAGTGAGCTCCAATGAAGAGATGATTGATGCACCCCGTGACTCTACATAACAATTATTTTCCCATGGGTTTGATAGTGAAGACTTTGTCTTAGTTTCTGAGGAAGCGCCTCTTGCCTCCTTTCCGGTATCTGTTCCTTTTGATTCTCAGTTTCCCGCACCTGTTGTTGCTGCCACTGCTCCACCCGTGGCTGTTTTGACTCCCTCAACTGTCCCTACTATTACCACTTCTCATATTGAATTTGGTTCTTCCAGTAATAGTAGGATGATGAAAAAAGTTACCATTGAAGTCCTCGAGGATGGTAATCTTCTGAAGAAATCTGGCCAAGTTGATGTATGGCTGAAACCGTTGATTGGCCCAATTGATAAGTCCAAATTGAAAAGTCACAGTTCTTTAAAATGGATGAATGATATTGTCCATTCATCTTAAAAGGTATAATCCTTAGCTTTTTACTTTGCTTGTGATTTTCTTTTTATCTTTGTTTGATAATCACTTTTCCCTTTTCTTGTGTAGATCAACCTAATAGGCACAGAGCTGATGAAGAGGATTGTCCATACTGAGCAGTTAATGAACGACTATCGCACCGAAGCGGACAACTGGAAAGAATAGTTTGAAGGCCTTCAGCTTGAAAAAGAAGTTTTAGATGAGGAGAAGTGTACCTTGGAACAACAAGTGAAGGTGATGACATCAGAATTAGCGATAGAGAAAGCCTCTTCCAGTCAAGTGGGCAAGGATAAATATCTTCTCGAGTCTTCATTTGCCGAGCAGCTTTCCAAAGCCACTGAGGAAATTAGGGGTTTGAAAGAACTGCTTAACCAGAAGGAAGTCTATACCGGGGAGCTTGTTCAAACGCTCACCCAGACTCAAGAAGATCTCCGTGTGTCTTCTAGCAAGGTTCAAATCTTAGAGAGATCACTCGCCCCTTTACAAGCTTCTTACAATGTTGGTTTGACTGAAAAGGAAGAGTTAAAAGCCGAAATTGAGTAATGGGAGAAGGATTATGAAGCCCTTGAGGATAAATCTACTACTGATGTAAGTTAGGGTTTTTTGAACACGTGCCTCGAGACTTTAATAGAGGCAAGCCAGGAAGACTTTGACTTGGCTGTTGAGATTGCAAAAACTAAGGAAACCATTGAGAAAACTCAGCAGAGTCAAAAATTTTCTTCACCTGAGGTCGGCATTCCCGAGGGTGATGAACTTACTCCTGGTGAAGCTGATGTTCAAACCTCTTCTGCTCAAGTCGAGCCTTCTGCTGCTGCTGATGATGCCATCTTGAATTCTATTGATAGTACTGGTTTAGAACCTGCCCCATAGTGAAAGTCTGTTTGGAAAGTTTGTTGTGTTTTTTTAATTAGTGGAATGGTTGGAAAGTTTTACCCCTGGTCCGTTTTGGGGTTTAGTATCAAATACTTAGGTTTGAACTAAGTTTATACTTAGTTTTATCCGAGTTTATACAATATTACATTTTGAGTTTTTGTTCTACTCTTATAATATTTTATTTTGAGTTTCTGTATTACTCCTTTATTTTGCATTTAAAAATGCTTTAACACTCCGTGACTTTCTGAATAAGCACAAGTTTTTATAAATGAGGGCCCTTTTATAAACGACACTTAATGAAGAAGACGTCTCAACTTCATACTGGTATAAACATACAAAATAAGAAGTAGGAACATACATATTTCTTGAATAACTTGAGGAAGTTTTGTATTTTTGAACTTTCAAACTTTATAATATTTTACATTTATTCAAGTAACATCTAAAACTCTTTCGTAATTATTTTCTTTATAACAGATTTTACAAAATTCAAGGGTATATCTTGCAACCCATAACAAAAAATTGCCCTTAACCTAGGTAGTAAGATCTTGTAATTTACATCGGCGAGTGTATACTTCACCATAGGTTTTTAAATCAGGCTTGTATTTTTAGCTCTTGATTTGCTCTTAACTTTCGATTTGTTGGATAGATTGATCCAGGCGTGACTCGAATTCTGACTTTTTTTAGTCTTCTTTGCCTTCCATAGTCCCCCCAGTGTTTGAGCTTTGAAGTATGAAATCTCGAGCACTTGATTATTCCTTCCATGTGGTCCATTTCCTGAAAAAGAAAATACATACGGGACTCCAAGGTATATAATTTTTAGATGATGACTGCTTAACCCTTTTTATTTCCATCAGAAAGGTTGTAACCCTAGACGGGGAATAATTTTGCATCTGCGTGTCTTTCAGGTCTAATATCATCATTTGATGTGGACTAGGTTTTTGCATGTCATCTAAAATTGTTAGTATAATCTTAACTGTACAAAACAAAAATCGTAATTAAGTGATACCTGACCGAGGGTATTTCTTTTGCTTAGAAATAATATTTCTTCAGATGAACAACATTCCAACTCGAAGGTAAAACCTTGCCGTCCATGGTTTCTAACTCATAGGCACCTTTCCCAGCGATACCTTGAACTTTGTAAGGACCTTCCCAATTTGGGCTCAACTTTCTTGCTCCAGTTGTTTTTGTTGATTGGAAAACCTTTGTGAGAACGAAGTCCCCAATCTTGAAGTATCTGAGGTGAGCCTTCCTGTTGTAATAACGTTCTATGATTTGCTTTTATGTTGCCATCCTTATTAAAGCTGCTTCTCTTCTTTGGTCGAGTAAATCCGAGTTTGTTCTCAATTCTTCATCGTTTGATTCTTACGTCTATAATGTGAATCTCGTACTTGGTTCTCCTATTTCGTATGGGATTAAAGCTTCTGAACTGTATACAAGTGAAAATGGTGTTTCCCCCGTAGCTGTCTTTGTTGTTGTTCGATAAACCCATAATACTCCTACTAATACTAAGGTCAATTGCCTTTTGATTTTTCTAATCTTTTCTTCAAATAATTAATGATAATCTTGTTTGTTGAATCAACTTGTCCATTTGCCACGGGATGATAAGGTGAAGAGGTTGTTCGTTTGATTTGCCAATTATGAAAAAATTCTGTGATTTTCGAGCCTATAAACTGTGGGCCATTATCACATACGATTTCTTTTGGTACTCCAAATCGGCATATAATATTTCGTCAAATGAAATCCTTTACCTCTTTTTCTCATACCTGTTTGAAAGCTCCTGCCTCTACCCATTTAGAAAAATAATGTGTTAATACCAACAAAAATCGGACCTTTCATTTAGCTTTTGGTAAAGGACCTACTATGTCCATCCCCCACTCCATAAATGGCCACGGGGAAATAACCGTGTGTAATAACTCTGCAGGGCGATGCATATTATTGCCGTATCATTGACATTTATTACACTTTGCTACAAAATTTTCTGCATCCTCTTCCATTTTAGGCCAGTAGTATCCTGCCCTGTTTAGTGTTTTAACTAAAGATCTTCCTCCTACGTTCCGCAATGCCCTTCATGCACTTCTTTCATCACATATTCTATTTGAGCGGATCCAAGGCACCTTGCTAAAGGAACACCGAACATCTTTCAATATAAATTCCCTCGAATTAAACAATAACGAGCAACTTTTCGTCGAATCAATTGAGACTCTTTATTGCCTTCAGATACGATCCCGTACTGCAAAAAATTAACAATCTCGTTTCTCCAATCCCAGGTTAAATTATTAAAGCTTACCTAATTATTATCCTGGTCCAGTGCTGAATGAAATAAGTGTATTACGATAGCATTTTCTGCACTTGTTACTTTCGCAACTGATGCAAGGTTAGCTAATGCATCCGCTTCTGCGTTTTGTTCCCTGGGTATTTGCACGATCTTCCACGATTGGAATTGTCTGATCAGTCCTCATGCCTTTTCCAAGTATTTTTGCATCTGTGCCTCTCTAGCTATGTAAGTCCTCTGAATCTGATTGACTACCAGCTGAGAATCACTTTTAATCACGATTTTCTCTATGGAGAGTTCACGTGCCAGTTCCAAACCTGCAATTACAGCTTCATACTCTGCTTCTTTGTTGGTAATAGGCTAACACTTAATTGCTTGTCTTATACTTTCCTCCGAAGGTGGAATTAGGACGATACCCAAACCGACTCCTTTAACATTTGAGGAGCCATCGGTAAATAAAGTCCACGTACCTGGATTAGATCCAGTGAATGTTTGTAATTTCTTTTATACTTCAGGAACTATTTTTGTGCTAAAATCCACTACAAAATCTTCTAAAACTTGAGATTTTATTGCAGTTCTAGGTTGGTACGTGATATCATATTCACTGAGTTCTATTGTCCACTTGGATAATCTTCCTAACAATTCTTGTTTATGCAAAATATTCCTTAAAGGATATGTAGTTATTACGGAAATAGGGTGACACTGAAAGTATGGTCTCAATTTTCTGGATCCCATAACTAATGCTAAGCAAGTTTTTCTAGATGCGGGTATCTAGTGTCAACATCCAACAAAGATTTACTAATATAATAAATTGGATATTGTTTACCTTTGTCTTCTCGTACTAAAACTGCACTTACAGCCACTTCTGAAACTGCGAGATATACAAACAGTCTCTCTTCATCCCTTGGTTTAGACAGCAAAGGAGGATTTGATAAGTATGCCTTCAAATTTTTGAGGGCTTGTTAACATTCCTTAGTCCATTCGAACTGATTTGATTTTTTAACACTGAAAAGAATTTGAAATTTTTTTATGAAGACTTTGAAATGAATCTTCCCAGAGTTGCAATCCTACCTGCCAATCTTTGTACCTCTTTTTTGCTCGTGAGTATATCAGGTATTTCTTCAATAGCTTTAATCTGTGCAGGATTGACTTCAATACCTCTATTATATATAAGGAAACCTAAGAACTTACCTGAAGCTACACCAAAAGCGCACTTTTCTGGGTTCAATTTCATATTATAGTTGCGGAGGATCTCGAAGGTATTTGAAAGATGTTGAAAATGATCTTCTGCTTGTGTTGATTTTACCAACACATCATCAATATACACTTTCATGGTCTTTCCCAGGTGTTCTTGGAACATCTTGGTCACCAACCTCTGATATGTGGCTCCAGCATTTTTAAGCCAAAAGGCATGACTTTGTAACAATAAGTCCACCTTTCCGTAATGAATGAAGTTTTTTCTTCATCTAAGGGAACTATTTTTATTTGATTATAACCAGAATATGCATCTTAAAATCTTAATAGCTCATGAAATGCGGTAGAATCAATCAATTGATCTATATGCGGTAAAGGGAATGAATCTTTTGGACATGCTTTATTTAAGTCAGTGTAATGTACACAATCTCGCCATTTACCATCCTTTTTTGGAACTACTACAGTATTAGGTAACCAATTAGGATATTTTACCTCACATATTGAACCGATCTTTAAGAGTTTTTGTACCTCATCATTGATCCTTGCTTCCTCTTCTTTTGCTTGACATGTATATATGATGGATCTTTATTTAATTTATGGGTCATCACCTTCGGAGGTATACTTGTCATATCTGAATGCGACCATGCAAAAAAATCTGCGTTAGATTTTAAAAATTCAATTAACTTACCTTTCATTCATGTGCTTAGCTTTGCTCCAATATGAAATTTTCGATCTGGCCATTGTTTGAATAGTAAAACAACTTCGAGTTCTTCAATTGTTGTTTTGATGTTTTCATTCTCCTCTGGTTCTTGAATTGCATCCGGTCTCGAATCCACATCGGTCTATTTTGATACATTTTCAGTTGAGATTTGATTTACCGCATCTTCCTCATTTGCACATGTATCTTTCTAGATTGGCTGCACCACTGAGTTGATATTCTTTGAACTTTGTTGATCCCCTCAAATCTGTTGAACTCCCCATTTTGAAGGGAATTTAATAACCTGATGTAATGTAGACGGCACAACATCCATGCCATGAATCCATGGCCTCCCAAGAATCACATTGTAGTCCATGTCCGTGTCTCTCACTTGAAATTTTGTTTCTTTGATGACTCCTTACGCGAATGTATTTATCTTTATCTCACCCTTTGTAATAACGGTTGAATTATCGAACCCGGATAAGGAACGTGCTTTTGGAATTATTCGGTCGCCAGTTAGCATTTCGTTCACACACGCAATAAAATAATATTCACGGAGCTACCTGGATCAATCAAAACTCGTTTTACACTAGTATCATGTATAAGTAACGATATTACCAGTGCATCATTATGAGGAATCATCAAGTCGTCCGCATCTGCATCATCAAATGTTATGATGTCTTCTTCCAAAGTTTGACGAACTCGCTTCCCGTGAGTTACCGTGAACTTTGACGTCTTTTTCGCAGCTGTGTATGTTACACCATTGACTTCTTCTCCTCCGCTTATCAAGTTCAGTATTCTCTTCAGAGATTGAGGTTTTGGAGGCTCTTATCTATTTTTCATGTAAGATTGTTTTCCTTTCTCACTGAACAGATCTGTCAAGTACCCTTGCTTCAACAAATGTTCCACTTCACCTTGTAACAGTCTGCAATCTGATGTTTTATGGCCATGGTCGTTGTGAAACTCACACCAGAAATCTGGATTTCTTCTGTTTGGGTTTGATCTCATTTCCTTTGGCCATCATATATTATCTCCCATGCTCCTTAAAACAGCAACCAACTCGGAAGTACTGATATTAAAACTGTAATCACCAATCCTTGTATTTGCGTTGGTATCCCTATTACGCTCACTTCAATATTTTCTGAATCTCGATGATGATGAACGTGAATCTCTGTTTGTAAATCTATGATCGGATCGTGCATTTTTTGGTTTTGAACGTGAATCTCGCCCTGAGGGTCCGATATAAGGCTCGTACCTATTTTTACCGGACCTTTTCTCAGATTCTGATCGCCTCGAGCCTGTCTTTTCATCGACCTTTGATTGAGCAACGATGTATTCTTTGATCCGCAGCTTAGTACTACACCTATTATAGACATCATTCTATGTTGTGGCAGGGAACTCTCGTAAGCTTTCTTTGAGCCTCCTCATGGCTTCCGAACTTTTTTCGTTTAGATTGCTTGCAAATGCCATGGTTGCCCAGTTATCAGGTACTCTTGGTAGCATCATCCTTTCACGCTGGAATCTATCTACAAATTCTCTGAGCAATTATGTATCTCCTTGATTTACTTTAAAGATATCATCCATTCTCTTTTCAACTTTTTGAGCTCCCGAATGTGCTTTTATAAATAAATATGCAAGCTCAATAAAATAGTCAATAGAATTTTCACGTAAAAGAGAATACCACGTTAATGCCCCTTTTGTGAGTGTTTCTCCAAACTTTCTGACCAACACTGATTCGATATCTTGCTTGGTTAAATCATTGCCTTTTACTCCTGTAGTGAATGTTGTGACATGGTCACGTGGATCAGTCGTTCCATCATATTTTGGGATGTCAGGCATTTTGAACTTCTTGGGAATGGGCAATGGAGCTTGTTGATACCCAAATTTTCCTTTTTTTTAATATGCATAAATACCTTCAAAATAGCATATATATGCATATATAAGCATATACAAGGTTTTTATAATTTTTCCATATTTTTAAGGGTTTAAATTGATTTATTTTCTCCCTTTTTTATTCATAAAATCCAATAATTATTTCAAAAATTATTTTTATGATGATTTATTCATTCAACTTCTATACTTATTCCAAAATGTAAGTAATATAATTTTTATGCATTTTTATAATTACATTTGGTATTTTTCAAGCTAAATTGCATATAATTGCAATGTTAGCCCATTTTAATGTATAATTATATCTTATACATGTAAAATTAGCCTCTATATTTTTAAAATGATAATATACATTTTTAATCATTTTGATATAGAAAATTATCCTCAGAAAAATTATTTATTATTTTATTAAAATCAAAATAGGGAAATTGGATATTTAAATCATAACCAAATTTGGCTTTTAAATTATAGCCCAAATTGAGCCCACTCCTAAACCAATTTCCTACCCAATTACCCGACCCAGAACCTATAAACTCCTACCCAAACCCGGAACCCATTTACCCGGTCTAATCCTGACCGTTGATCTCCCAGATCAACGGTCCAAATAAACCCTTTCCTTTTTAATTCCTAAAGACCCCTAACCCTGATTCATTCCCAAATCCTCGCCGCTTTCAGATGCTCTCATCTCTCTCAACTCTCTCTGCTAACCTAAGCTCTCACCTGTCGTTGCTTTGCCAGTAACCATGGTGGTCTCACCACCCCCCCCAGCCTATGGCTCTCTTTCTACGTCGGGTATCACCGCCTTGAGGCCCTTAGAGGAGCCAGAAGGCGGTTCACTCACCCCATGAGTTCGCATACCATTTCCGGCCACCTCCGGCCGTCTGAGTAAGATCTATGACCTTTGGGTTAAAGCCAGTAACATTTTAAGGCTTTCTTATCTTTTTCTGGGTTCTCTTCGAAACCCTAGTTCTTTAAATCTTCCAATCCTTTTATATCTGTAAAAGATCTATACCTATAATGAGTTCTTTCCATGTTTTCTTTAAAGACTCTTCAGGTTCCTAAATGATTTTCCGATTTTCGAAGTAGGGTTTCCAAAATCCCTTTCAAAACTATTCTTTTTCTGGTTTCTCAGCATTATTTTATGATTCTACCGTGTTTAAACATTATGTGAGTTTTCCCCCATCTTGTCTGATTCATTTTTGTTAAAAAACCCCAAAGTTCTCGGTTTCAATCTGTGGTTGCGAGTTTGTTTGCGATAATATATTTACTTGTTCTATTATGTTTACTGTGTTCTCATGAATACTTCGTGATTTTGTGATTTTACCCCATGTTTGCCTATTAGGTTTCTGGATTCGATTTCATGTCTATGTTGTGATTTTGTACTGTGCTCTATACGAATCCCTAACTTCTATATGATTTTACTTACTAGTCTTCCTATGGTTCTGATTGTTGTCTATTATATGTTTATTGCACTTATTCTCATAATGTTGTGACAAATCAGTGCTATCTTTTCTATTTGTGAATCCCTGAATCCCTATGATTGATACTTCACTAATTTTGCATAATGTTGTCTACTGATTTTTGAGTATTTCCTTAATTAAGACGTGCTAATTTCCTGTTTCTCTTTGTTTGTATCACGCCAATCTCGCTAATGTGTGATATTCCCCTTGGTTGATATTGATTTCCTGTAATTAGAACCTCACTCTAGGCTTTCCTTACTGATTTCCAGAATATAAATTATTTCTTACCTTATTTCCATAAATGATTTTGCTGTCAAATTAATTCACATATATTTTCCTTAAAATAGAATTCTGAACTTGTACTTACTTACATGTGATATACCTATATCATACCTATACTACTTCCTTATTGTGTTAAAATCAGCTTTACATAATTCCTTTCCTTATTTGTCACTACTTATACCGTTTGAGTATGACTCCTTAATCAAAGGAAGTCTTTTACCAATTTGATTCCAATTGATTGCTTACTCCCCTAATTACTGCTGAAATTGTTATTTTACCTTATTCTTCCGCCTGTCTTAAACTATAGATACCTCTACTCTCTCCTTAACACAGACATGAACAATACACTATTCTGAACTCTCTTACACACACATACTCTCTTGTTTCTCCTGTTGTTTACTTGCTACTCAGTCGGCTGAAAGCCAAGACTGAGTGATTATACTGTTCTATTTCTCTACACACTACTGCTCTACTTCTCTTCACTTTATTGCTCTCCACTTTGCACTCATTCTTTCATTCAACTGGTATGTTTTCAGTTTAAGTTTACAACATCCAAAACAATATGTTTCTGTTTGTATTACGATTCCTTTTGTTTCTCTTATGTTTCTACTTGTGATTCTGCTGTTTACCTTGTAATTAGCATGCTTGTTCTGTCTATGTGATTTCCTTTTCCCCCTAGTTTAGCATGTCTATTTCTCTCTCTCTTACATGTTTCCACTACTACTCTGCCTTACCCCTGATTCCTAACACTATAAGCATGTACTCATGACCCCTAGTTACTATGTAATCCTGAACCCTTTCCCTGGACCTAATGTGTAACTCTATTTAGCACCCCTTAATCTAATGTTGTTAATCTCCTGGCATGAACACTTTGTGATAGACTATTGTTATGACTATTTAAGTTATGTAGTACTTCTCCGGTGTTAACCTGTGTGCCGATATGCTTTCACATATGAACTACTTGTCCCCAATTCCCCCTTTCCCTGTTTGTGTCTGCTTCCTTTCACTATGCATGCTGATGTGGTTCTGAGTTGTTGATTGCCTTACCCTCTTCCCTTTCAAACTGTTTTTCACTAAAAGCAAAATCTTCTATTCTCCAAAACTTATTTCAAACTACTCATTTTCAAACTGTTTTCCAAATCAACTCTTTCAAAACTATGTCAAGCACTTCCACTATACTCTTAGACATTAGGTTCTGCCCCTCTTGTGTGAGCATTGCCTTGGGACCCTTGAGCTCCCTCTAAACTTTGACACACAAGAGTTGGCCTTTCCACACTGCACTTACTCTATCTTGGCTATGAAATCTGGTTGTGAGCATTGCCTGAGATCCTTAGGGAACTCTGACACACCTGGATTATATGAAAGGCTGTGAACTAATGGAATTTGAGGCATTCTGGGGATTTTGGGCCTATTAGTAGGCTCCCTATAGCATAACTCCTTCTTTTTCTTATTTCAATTATATAAATGGCATGTAATAACTACTTGTAAACTACTCTGGGGATGGATAGTGGAAAGGGAAGGGGTGATTATGTATGCTTTAGCTATTAAAATGGTATAAAACATGTTATCAGGTTTATATTCCTACTTGCTCAATTGAGCCCATGCTTAGGACTCATTTCATGCATTAGAGATCATGTTCCCTAGGACTTATACTTACCGTTTTCAGCATGTCCATCTCACTATCATATCACTTAGAAAATCTTGCGTTAAAATGTGTTAATAATCAGTACTTTGCAATCATTCTCTATGCTGCCATGAACACTTAGAGATCCTGTTTAGAGTAAACAACACCAAAATAAACTACCACTCTTGCATCTCCTGAAATCATGCTTAATGCTGTAATTATTGTGCATTTAGAAGTCCTGCTTAGGATTCTGTATATGCATCATTCTGCATCCCTATCTGTGCACTAGATATCATGTTTTAGGACTCATTTCCTGCCTAATTACCAATGCATGAAAAAGGACCTAAAACTGTTTTACCATGTCTCTAAACAACTAGGGATAATTCTGCATTTTGATGCAACACCTAAGTATAACATGTTTAGGCAAAACAACTCAAACAATTTCTTTAATAATCTGGGTAATTACTGAGCATCGTCCTACGCCTAGGCAAGCCTTAGGTAATTAAAGTTAAAACTGGAAATATGTCTATTTATGTAGGTTGCTTAATTATCAACAGGATACAATCAGTAAGTAAAACTGATTAAGACTTCCTCTCTGAGTTATGCAATACATTTGTCTTTGTTATTATCATTTAGATACCATATTTTAGGATCTGAATCAAAAGACCTTAATTGTGTATGAGTCGTGCTGCTTATTTGCATTACTGTGGAGGTATACTTGTGCCTTTTCTCTTCTTTTCTGTGTTTCCCCCTAATTGCAGTCCTACATGTTCTTATCTGTCGCCTTAGTGTTTTTTCCTTCAAACCCGAGGGTCTGCCTAGAACATCTCTTATAGGATAGAAGTCCTAAATTCCTCCGGGACTAATAGGAAGGAACGGGTAACAACATACAATAGAGGTCAAGACCAACACTCGATTTTGTTACTTTCACGTGGTGGGAAAAGGGTAGAATATGGATATGATGACCGATGCGCTAATACCACGTGCAGCCCCTCTTTGAGGAGTGATTATCGAGTATTGTATTTATGTGATCCATATAAACCTAGGATACCCTTTGTATACTTAGATCGTAATCCTTTTCAAAATCGAACCTTCTTTACTATTTTTTTCAAACATCGGCATGCTTAAGACTTAAATCCCCTCTTATTTGAGCCTTTATTTGTTTGTTTGCTAAGCTGTACAAATTCACAAAAGTTGTTTGGCTGGGAACCACATTTGTGGATCCTGAGGGATGCCTAACACCTTCCCCTTAGGATAATTTCAAGACCTTACCCTATCTCTGGTTAATAACGTAGTTGTAAATGATCCCCTTTGGTGTCCTAACGCACCTTTAAAAATCCTTTGGTGGGATTTCCACAGTTGTAGTATTATTTGGGGAAGGAGTTATAGGCACAATTAATAGTCCCTTCACGAAAGCTTGAAGGGAATTATTCACGTGTTCAACAATAAACTGTTTCACAGCATCCTGGTCAACGGTTTGTTCATCTCGGTGTTGTTTATTATTGTGAGTAGTAGATCTTTCAGGTGACCCTTCTCATGAGGTGTGTGGTGTTCCATGAGGTGATGGAACTGGAGTTCCTTCCACCTGCTGGTTGTTGTCATTGACAGTCGACATGACTTGGTTGTGAGAGAGAAAGATTTGGAAAGTAAGAAGATTATCATATTCTCAGTAATGGAACCAATTTGTTTAACCAAAGAATTAGATTCTCAGTCAAAGCCTATTTTTAGAAGTACTCGGGCTACTGATAACCAAGAAATTTCGTATTCTCTCAATTATAAGAAAGGAAATTAGTATAAGAAACAACAAAGTAATCAATTGAAAGCAAAAGAAAGTAATTGTATTCCAATAATAATCAGAACGTGTCCTTACAAGTGAAATCCCCTTCCCTTATATAGGAATTTACTAGTACAACGTTTCTTCCCTTTTATGACCGAATCATTATGAGCATTAATGACATTAATGAGACGTTATAATTGGCAATCATAACTGTTCGTGAAGATTCTGTAATGTTTCTGATCCCTCATTCTCATTAATTGAAGATTCGTGAATCTTCCCTCTTTACTGTCTTGATTCATCCTGTCGGTGTCTCTTCACTTAGAAATTCAGGCTCTAGCGACCGTACCCCTTTCGTCTCGTGAGTGATTTGCTCGTACCTATTATGACTCGTGCATCTTTTAAAGCAACTCTCCAGCTGTCACTTTCTTAGTGATCCAAGTGTCTTGCCATGTTAGCCATAAATAAATATTTCACGTATAATATTTATTTTTACTAATACACTTCCATTTTGTCTCTCTTAAGCGTCTCACTTAATATAAGGATATTGCTCTGCAACTATAGAAAGGGAGAAACCGTGTGAAATTAAAAGGATTAGTATTGGATTAAGTATGTCCCATCTGACAACTGTTGCATGTAGTATGATTTATAAATTGGAATTTGATGAACTTGGGACTCTGCGTTAAATTAAAGTTTGTGAAGGAGATGGCTTAACCAATGGAAGTCCAAATCTTGAATAATTTGGTGCCAAAATAATGAAATATAA
Organism: Nicotiana paniculata; assembly: GCA_005239505.1. Taxonomy (NCBI): domain Eukaryota; kingdom Viridiplantae; phylum Streptophyta; class Magnoliopsida; order Solanales; family Solanaceae; genus Nicotiana; species Nicotiana paniculata. Next base: position 23,281 of record ML327846.1, on the reverse strand, counting down.
AGGTCTTGGAATCCATCTCTTACAATCTTGGCTATCTTTGACCATTTAAAATTGTAACTCTGGTTTTGTTGATTAATCAATCATAATTAGCGCAATGATTCTACTCAGTTTTCACTATCTAAGGAGGTAAAGTTTATGTACCCTCCATCTTGTAATCTTTTTTGGTTTTAATATACATGGTAGGGGTCTATACCTAATCCCCAAAACCACAGCTCAATATAGCCTGAGCATTGGTTTTTGGGGTTTTTACACAAATAGTCGGTCATATTTACTATTTACTTTTTCTAGCTATATACGTAGATTATACACAATCATACATATATATTATTTAAATTATGCATATGTTATACTTTCATCAGCTATTTTTAATTTAAGTGGTTGGGTGGACGGCTATTTGGATTAATTTCAACAATTCATTCTCCAAGTTGTAAGTACCATTTGGCATGTCATAAAAGGAGCTTCAATTTACCAGTTAACTAAGAATTGATAGATTTATATATTTGTATAATCTGGTCATTAATAGGAATTTGTATAATGGTCATTAATTAATAGGAATATCTGGTTAGAGGATATAGCAAAGAGGATTGTCAATCTGTAATTATCCTGGTAGATGCTTGAAAGGGACATTTTCCCAAAGTGTCAATCTGTAAGGTTAGACACATTGTAAATACAGCTTGAAACATATGAACTATTTATAATAATTTTGATTTGATTACCAAACAATAAAATAGACAACTGACCATGACAGTGTAAAAATCATTTTAGACTATTTCAAGGTTGGCACTGTGCAGTAAACTTAAAGTCTACATGCCATAATAGAGAAGAAAGGATATATCTTTGTTCTATATATATATATATATATATATATATATATATATATATATATATATATATATATATATATATATATATATATATATATATATATATATATATATACTAGTTTTAGTGTACGTACGTTACACGTATATATCGTATCAATAAATAAAATATATATACAAAAAATAACAAATTACTGTATGTGTACCCCATTCCATTTATACAACTATAAAATATTATGTAAGTATTTGGTAATAGTTTTAGCTATAAAATAAATAGAAAAAACAATATATCAGTTTTTGACAATAGTGAAGTTAATCGATTTAGCTAGCTTACCAAAAGAATAACTCACACCCCATATATTTTAGATGTCTTATTGTGATTTTAAGTTTTACCTCCATTCACAAAGTTATATGATTATTTTCTTTCTTGCCTGATTAATTAGCAAAATATATCATAAAGAAATTAAAATTAGGTTGTAATAATGTCACGACCCAAAATCCTACCCTGCCGTGATGGCGCCTATCGATGGTACTAGGTAAGCCGACTCTTCAAAATACTCAATAATTCATAAAAAGGATAATTCAAAACTTTGTCATACCAGAAATTTTTATAAAAATCGAGTTGAACTCAAAATAAAATCAAAATGCGGAAAAGCTAGCCCCAAACATCGAGGTGTCACCAAGTCATGAGAATCTAGGTATCCAGTCTAATACAAACAGTGTCTAAGTATCAATACAGAACAAAAAGTAATATAGAAGGAGAGACAAGGTCATGCGGATGCCAGCAGCTACCTCGTAGTCTCTGGTACTCGATCGCGTACGAACTCAGCGACCTCCGTGATCAAACACACCTGGATCTGCACATGAAGTGCAGAGTGTAGCCTGAGTACAACCAACTCAGCAACTAATAGAAATAAATAAGGAACTGAGAAGCAATGATGAGCTATACAATACAGTTCATTTCAGTAATTTCAACAATGAAGATTAGGCATGAGTCAATGCCGGTAATATGAGTAAAATCAGTTGCATATCTACCAAGTTCAAGTATAAACCAATTAATAATAAATTCCCGAAAGTTCAAAACAGTAGCATGAATCAGCTAAATGCAGCAACAAAGAAGGCAGATGCAACCTCTCAGGGTACAGTACTCAAGCTCTCAATAGCTCAATACTCGGCACTCAGCCCACAATACACACACTCAATAGGTACTTGCGCTCAAAATACCACGTTCCCCAAGAACGCCACTAAACTGAGCCAAAACTCACATTTGGAGAACTTTACATAAAGCTTCTCCTCCCTCAATCGTCGTAACACAATCCTCAGATGCTGAGCATGCTCCTCCTGGCTACGAGAGTACACCAGGATGTCATCAATGAATACAATAACGAACGAATCCAAATAAGGATGAAACACACTGTTCATCAAATGCATGAACGTTGCTGGGGCGTTGGTGATCCCAAAAGACATCACAAGGAACTCATAATGGCCATATCGGGTCCTGAAAGTTGTCTTAAGAATATCCAAATTCTGAATCTTCATCTAGTTATACTTTGACCTCAAATCAATCTTGGAGAACACCCTCACTCCCTGAAGCTGGTCAAATAGATCATCAATATGTGGAAAAGGATACTTGTTCTTGACTGTGACCTTGCTCAACTGCCTGTAATCAATGAACATCCTCATAGAACCATCCTTCTTCTTTACACGCTAGGCCGAATAAACCCCTTTATCAAGGAGTTCCTAAAGTTGTTCCTTCAACTCCGCCGGTGTCATACGGTGGAATAGAAATGGGCTAAGTGCCCGACACCAAATCAATACCGAAGTCAATATCCCTGTCAGGCGGCATGCCCGGCAGGTCTGCAGGAAACACATCTGGAAAATCACACACCACGGGAACAGAATCAATAGCAGGGGCCTCTTCAGTAACATCCCTCACAAAGGCCAAATAGGATAGACAACCCTTCTCAACCATCCGTGGAGCTTTCAAGTATGAAATCACTCTACTGGGAACATAATCTATAGAACCTGTCCACTCAACCCTCGGAAATCCCGCTATCGCTAACGTCACGGTCTTAGCGTGACAATCTAAAAAAGCATGGCATGGAGACAACCAATTCATACCCAATATCACATCAAAATCGTCAATACTGAGAAGCAAAAGATCTACTCTGGTCTCCAAACTCCCAATAGTAACCACACATGACCAATATACACGATCAATAATAGTATCGCCCACCGGAGTAGATACATGAACATATGAAACTAAAGACTCACGGGGCATATCTAGAAAATGAGCGAAATACGAGGACACATATGAATAAGTGGAACCAGGGTAAAATAATACAGAGGCATCTTTGTGGCAAACGGAGACACTACATGTAATCACAACATCTGAAGCAATGGCATCTGGTCTGGCGGGGAGAGCATAGAAATGGGTCTGGCCACCCCCTGATCGGCCTCCCCCTCTCGGGCGACCCCTAGCTGGCTGAGCCCCACCTCGAGCTGGCTGGATGGGTGGTGGAGCTGCTGATGCTGGTGCCATCGGCCGAGTACTCTGCTGTGGAGCCCCACTCAATAACCTAGGGCAATCTCTCTTAGTGTGACCAGCACTCGAATAAAACCCTTCCTCTGACGGAACTGTTGCTCTTGATGCCCAGAGGAACTACTCGTGGAAACCTAAGCTGACAAAGCATGGTGAGAACTTTGTGCTGGTAGTGTACTGAATGACAACTGGCCTTGCTGATGACTATGTGACCCGTGGACAGATGATGCACCACGATGAATTGGGCGAGCCGCCTGAGCATGTCGGAATAGACGACCCTTACTGTGCTGGAACTGGCTAGTAGAAGAAACACCGACAAATCCACCCTGTCCACGAGGCCTCTTTGCCTCCCTCTCAACCCTCTCCTGACTACGAACCATCTCAATCTGACGAGAAATGTCGATAACCTCATCAAAAGTAGGATCGGACACTCTCTCTCTGGTCATAAGCAATCGCAACTGAAAAGTGAGGCCATCTATAAACGTCCTGATCCTCTCCCTGTATGTGGGAACCAACCACATAGCATAACGGGCCAACTCTAAGAAGTGCATTTCATATTGCGTCACAAACATATCACCCTGATGAAGCTTCTCAAACTGTCTGCGCAGCTCCTCTCTGTGTGACTGAGGCACGAACTTCTCCAGAAAGAAAACGGAGAACTGTTGTGAGGTAACGGGTGCTGTGTTGATTGGCCTACACCTCTCATAAGCCTCCCACCAACTGAATGCAGCCCTAAAGAACTGAAAAGTAGTGAGCCAGACCCCACTAGTCTCCAGAATACCTGTTGTACTGAGTATCCTCTGACACCTGTCCAAGAAGCCCTGTGCATCTTCTCCCTCTAAACCACTGAAAGATGGAGGCCGGAGTCTCCCAAACTTCTCCAATTTATGCTGCTCATCCTCAGGCATAGTAGGAACCACATAGTCCTAAGCAGCTGCAACCGGCTGGGCTAGTGGCTCCCCCGATGTCTGGAGTCCCTCTACTACCTGCTCAAGTGTGCAGGAAGCGGGAGTCTGAGTGCCTCCCCCGGCCTGAGAAGTAGTTGATGTCGTCGAAACTGAGACCACCTGAGCAAGGCCTGTGCACATGGTCAAAGTATGAGCTAGGGCCTCCTGAAGGCCAGGAATCACAATGTGCATAGGTGGTTCCTGAGCTGTTCCCACTGGTGCATCCACAACTGGGACATGGTCCTGATCTGGGCAACTGGTGGATCTGCAGGTACTGCCGCAACTGCTGTGCGGGTTGCACCTCTGCCCCTACCGCGATCTCTAACGCGACCCCGGCCTCTCGTGGCCCTGGCTGGTGGTACTGGTGGTTGTACATCCTGCCCAATAGTATGAGTCCTCACCATCTGTGAGCCAATGAAAAAACAGATGTTTAGTTACCAGAATCAACAGATTCGCACGATAAGAATTCAAGAATGTGAAGTTTCCTAAGGGTTCTGCAGCCTCTCGAAGATAAGTACAGACGTCTCTGTACCGATCCGCAAGACTCTACTAACCATGCTCATGACTCGTGAGACCTATGTAACCTAGGGCTCTAATACCAACTTGTCACGACTCAAAACCCTACCCTATCGTGATGGTGCCTATCGATGGTACTAGGCAAGACGACTCTTCAAAATACTCAATAGTTCATAAAAAGGATAATTCAAAGCTTTGTCATACCATAAACTTTCATAAAAACCGAGTTGAACTCAAAATAAAATCAAAAGTAAAAGCTAGCCCCAAACATCAGGGTGTCACCAAGTCATGAGCATCTAGGTAGCAGTCTAATACAAACAGTGTCTAAGTATCAATACAAAACAGAATGAAATATAGAATGAGAGAAAAGGTCATGTGGACGCAGCATCTACCTCGTAGTCTCCGGTACTCGATCGCGCACGAACTCAGCAACCTCCTTGATCAAACACACCTAGATCTGCACATGAAGTGCAGGGTATAGCATGAGTACAACCAACTCAGCAAGTAACAGAAATAAATAAGGAACTGAGAAGCAGTGACGAGCTATACAGTGCAGTTCATTTCAGTAATTTCAACAATGAAGATTTGGCATGAGTCAATGCGGGAAATATGAGTCAAATCAGTTGCATATCTACCAAGTTCAAGTATAAACCAATTAATAATAAATTCCCGAAAGTTCAAAACAGTAGCATGAATCAGCTAAATGCAGTAACAAAGAAGGCAGATGCAACCTCTCAAGGTACAGTCACTCAAGCTCTCAATAGCTCAACACTCGGCGCTCAGCCCTCAATACAAACGCTCAATAGGTACATGTGCTCACTGGGGGTGTACAGACTCCGGAGGGGATCCTTCCACCCAAGCGCTATAATACGCACGGAAAACTCACGTGCTGCATGGACAACTCACGTGCTATAGTATCATATTATGATCTGCACGGACAGCTCACGTGCTACCATATCATATCACGACAACTCACGTGCTAAGCTACAACATCATGATTCACACGGACAAATCACGTGCTAAGGTACAACATCATGATTCGCACGGACAACTCACGTGCTACGGAATTTATACCTCACAAACAGGCCATCGGCCTCACTCAGTCATGAACCTCTCTAGTCTCACAACCCTCAGTAATGGAAGGGAATCAACCCAAATCATAATGTTATTATGTATCAGCAGGTAAATATTAGGGACTCGGGTAAAATATATAAGAATTTGCTACGACTGAGTATAACAACAATAAGCAGGTACATGGCCTAAGCAAGATTTTTAACATGAAAGGCAGTCAAATTGCTACAAGACAAGGAATACATGTAAGCACAAAAAGGCTATTCGACTTTACAGCCTCACAGGACGGACCAAGTCATAATCCCTCACGGTGTATGCCCACGCGCCCGTCACCTAGCATGTGCGTCACCTCAGAATAGTCACATCATACCAAACTCCGGATTTCATACCCTCAAGACAAAATTTAAGACTGTTACTTACCTCAACTGCGCAGAAATCCTACTTTGAAATGCCCTTGCCTCTTTAATCGGTCTCCAAATGCCCCGAATCTAGCCACAAACAGTACGAGATCATTAATATAGGCTAAAGGGGTCAACTCCACAAGAAAACTACTAAATTATACCCAAATCTGAAATTGGCTCAAACCCGGCCCCCCAGGCCTACGTCTCAAAATACGATAAAAATCACTAAACCCGAAAGCTCATTCACTCACGAGTCTACCCATACTAAATTCATCAAAATTCAACATCATTCGCTAACCCAAATCCACTCTCCAATTCTCTAAGCCCTAAACCCTGAAATTTCACTTCAAAATCCTGCTAATTAGGTGGGGAACAAGATTTATGATCCAAAACGAGTTAACGAAGCTTACCTCAATAATCCCCTCGAAAATCTCTTCCAAAATCGCCTAAGTCCGAGTCTCAAATGTGGAAATAAGACCAAAACCGCGAACCCTTGCTTTTAAGCTTCTGCCCAAACTTTGCGCACATGCGGACCCTCTGTTGCATCTGCGATGCCGCACATGCGGAAATACCATCGCAGGTGCGGATTCCACTTAAAATCCCAGGATACGCTCCTGCGGCTACATGACCACATCTGCGACTATCGCGGGTGCAGAAATCCATCGCACTTGCGGCTCCCACTCGCACCTGCACCCAGTTGCCCGCTTCAGTGACCCTCGCAGGTGTGGGAGCATCTTCGCATCTGCGACTTCTGCCCAGCTCGTCCTTGGCCGCTTCTGTGGCTCGTCCTTCGCTTCTGCGGGCTCTCACCTGCGGTCCCCACTTTGCAGATGTGGTTACACCGGTAGCAGCAGAACTTCAGCTTCAAATCCTCAACTCCAATCAAGTCGTTAACCACCCGAAATCACCTCGAGGCCCTCAGGACCTCAACCAAACATACCAACAAGTCCTATAACCCGATACGAACTTAGTCGAATCCTCAAATCACCTCAATTAACATAAAAAAACACGGATTGCGCTCGGATTCAAACCTAATGAACTTAGAAATTTTTGAATTCTACAAACGACGCCGAAACCTATCAAATCACGTCTGATTAACCTCAAATTTTGCGCACAAGTCAAAAATGACACTACAAACCTACTCCAACTTCCGGAAATCCAATCCGACCCTGATATCAAATTTCCACTGCCGGCCAAAATCGCCAAAATTTCAACTTTCGCCAATTCAAACCTAATTTTACTACGTACCTCCAAATCACACACCGGACGCGCTCCTAAGTCTAAAATCACCTAACGGAGCTAACAGAACCGTAAAAATTCATACCTGAGGTCGTTTACACATAAGTCGACCTCTCCAACTTAAGCTTCCAATTAACAGATTAAGTGTCTCAATTCCTTCCGAAACTACTCCGGACCCGAACCAACTAACCAGGTAAGACATATAACAGTTGTAGAGCACAAAGAAGCAGAAAAATGGGAGAACGGGGCTATAACTCTAGAAACAACCGACCAGGTCGTTACAAATAATAATTTATTCATTTTATATTTTGTTAAAATTAACATTGAACAGATCCTTTATATGCTGTTAATACAAAATATTGAGAAACAATTACAGTATTTAACCAAAAAAATTAATTTTATTTAAACCAGATCTTTTAGACTCCAAATTTATCTTAGATCACTATTTGTGCTATTGCAACATTTTAAGCTGAACCAATCAATGAAAAAGCGAACCTCAAAGTTCAAGTTCTTAACTTAATGGTACTTCTTTTATTATAAAATATTAAGAATTTTTAGTCGATGATTGTTTTCACTTTGATATAATCAAAATAAGTAAATAAAAGTTAGAATCTATCCTAATTTTATAAACTTCTTTTTTATCTTCCTATGAAGGCATAAAGTGTTTGAATTCGGCGAGGATAGCTCAAAGTCCAAGATCTTCTGTGCCAATGCAAATTAAGTATTACACTACTTGCTATCATGAATTATTTCATATTTTTCGATTGGAGTATATGAAGAATATAACATTTCTATATAAAGAACCGAAAGGTTTTTATATGGAAAAGTTTTTTTTTCTCTCTTCGTGGAGTTTAAGGAAAAAAGAGACTTTTTAAAGCTTGTGGTTAACGCCAATATTGGTGTGACTATAAATTAATTTATTAAAAATAAAGTAAAGAATTTAAAATTAATTATTTTTTAAATAAAGAAATGTGATCTGTTTAGTATTAACGAAAAAGGAAATAATACTACATAGATTGAAACAGAAGGAATATTAATTCTGATGGTCAAAATTTCGTAACAATTTCGTAAATAGATTCAAAGTCATAACTTCTCTTAAATAAATGATAGTTCATTAAGTTTTACAATAGTATTATCCAACTTAAAGTTCTTTTCCTTTTAAGTACTTTCTAAAATTGGTCAGAAGGATGAATTTACCAAATCATCGTTTAGCTTTGCTTTGATGAAATGTGAAACCGCATTAAATTATATATCTATGAAAATAGGCTTAAACCTAAAAGAAAGGGGGGAAATCCTAAATCTTAGGAAAATAATTAAATATTTATTCCTAAATATTAGCAGGAGAATAGCTAATTAACTATTGTCTAGTTTGAAGTGTTTTTTTAAAGAAGCCTTCGAGCTTTTAATAGTGTGTATATATATATATATATATACTATATTAAAGAGGTGCTAATTAATACTATATTAAAGAGGTGCTAATTAATGGTTCCGTCTTGAAGATGCATTATTATTACAGTTACTAACTTCAATATAAAAAGGTGCCTGCAAAGAGAGGTTAATTCTCACGCATGATTCATCTGATGCACTTCATATACTAAGCAGTAATACCTCTTTCGAAAGTTCACAAAAGATAGAAGAAAAGCTAGCAATGAGGAAAAGCACAGAGGCCACGAGGGAGGTGGTGGAACAAGACCACACTCAATAAACAGGCATTCCCTGGCATAATTAATGCAGATTATGCACTTTCTATACACAGAGGTAATACCTCTTTCGAACGTTTAACCACAAAGCTAAAAACAAAAGACAAAGCTAGCAAAGTCAAAGAGGAAAGAAAAGAGGCCACAAAGGACACCGGTGACAAGCAACTACATCAAGAGCATGAAAGAAAACCACACAATAAAATTATGGTGCTACCTAGACATTTCTTCTGGGAGGCTGGAGCCATTTATCAACGCCTCGTGCTTTCCCAGGGTTGGAATACTATTAGAGCGTTTCTTTATTCTAATGTTGCCGGAAGTTGGGACTCTCTTCTCATTCTTCTCTTTGAGAAAAGTAGCATAGCTCCCGAGAGGTGGCTCCAAAATTATAGCACTCTTACTTCTGAAGGACTGATCGATGCTCTTCCTATATGTCTGAATACCTTCAGTTAGCTGCTCCCCTGAAACAGGTACGACCTTATTACTCAAGTCCAACTTATTGTGTAGCTCTTCATTAACATCGGTCGTATAACCATCTTCTTGAATATCTTGCATGGCAAGATCATCATACTCCTCATCTGATTTGGTAGATTCCTCATCCACTGAGCCTTCCTGTGTTCATAGCAACAAAGAGGTTGATTATTAAACAAGAAACAAAGAGAACTAAATCCCCAGGTGCTACCTGAAAATTGATTAAAAAATTGGGTGCTGATATCATTGTTTAGAAATGAAACTAAAAGGCATGATGGTTCAGCAAAAAACAGGATTTGAACATAGTCACATATTCACTAAGCAAACCAAAATGTGTGATCTTATTAATTGGTTTAGACCTCCTCCCATCTAGAAATAACATGCGACCAACTACATCTAGCAGCTTCGTAATGACATTAAATATACAAGTCATTCCTACATACCTCATCGTCAACTTGTTTGGACCCATCATCACTAAGATCCTCATCACTGTCTCTTTCAAGTGGTTCGTCCACCTCTTCATCACTACCATGCACTGATTGTTCCTCTTTGAGCTGCAATCAGGGTGAAAAACGTGAATACATCAAAGAACTACTGGAACTAAATGGACAATACAAAAAAAGGAAATATATACAAACTCCAAATTCCATCAACCAAAGGCCAAGACAGACTACACTAGTTTATGAGAGCTAGTCATGATTTCTAAGCATACCTCCTTTGCATGTCCTTCAGAAAACCTTGGTGAGCTGCAGCAAGACGAATAGTACCTGCTGCCATTGTCTGTCAGCTCACCTCTTGATTCATCAACACTACTGGCATGACTCGTACCACCAACATCACTGGGCCAAGCACTGATCCCGAAATGGCCAAACTGCAGATTAATAGGTTCAGCCTTGCCAATCTGCAGTGGTCCATACATAGGGGTCCCTATTCCGTTCATAATGGAATGGTCCATATTAGGCTTCCCATCATCGCCCAATGTGTAAACTGGCCAAGCTTTTGCTACTGATCCATCATTATTCAGAAGAGCCATCAAGTGCCTAGAAGAACCTTGTCTTTGAATCAGTTGAAACATTCCCTTAGAGCTCACACAATTGGCGGCACACTGGTTCCTGTATTCCTCATCAATGAGGCCAACAGTATTTGTGATAGGATCATACAATTGCTCTCCTGCCTCACGCCTCCTTAAGCAACCAAAGACAGTGGCATGAATGGCTGCTACACTCTTATCAACATTGGTGTTGTTAATCTTTGGCACCAAATGTTTGTCAGCTCGGTTACAGAGATATTCTTGTATTGTCCGAATGTTCCGAATATATTTAACATACTTGTTTTTAGCAGGATCAAGTGTCATGTACTTTGCACGTACTGCAAACCTCTCTAAATGTTTTTCCTCATTTGCAATGTAAACCATAAAAGGTATGACTGAGGGGTGCTTCTTCATTAGTCCCATCTGCAGGTAAAAGAAAAAATTAGAACCAACTTAATCACCATCGGAAACTCCTCCAGATAAAAAGCGATATACACAATCTTCAACATTAATTCTTACCACAAAATTAAGGCTCAAATGGACACCCTCCACGACGACTGATTCTTTCCGCTCTTCCCATGCTGTGATTAACCTATCAAGACTATCAATTACCATCTCACTCTGTGCCTTGAATCCTTCAACTGCCATTTCTCTGGCACTAATCAAATCAACAGCACTTGATATCCCAATAGGCGGAGATTTTCCAATAGTTGAACCATTTACACCTTTTTGTATTGGAGGGGTTGAAATGCCAGCTAACTTCTTTGCCCTTTTTTTCACTTTTGCTTCAGAAACAGCTACTTGATCCAAATATTCCCCAGCATGGTAGGTTGAAGCCCAAAGTAAAGGGTTTTGCCTTTCATCTACAAAACTCCTCATCATATGTCGAATGGAGTCGGTGGACACCACAGTTGTTATACCCAACCTGCTTCCCTGTAAAGACGATTCGAGAAGGAAATCATACACACCTCATGTCCCAGTATATATCATAATCTTCCATTTCAGGAGATTTTATAATGTTTTAACATCATTCCACCAAAGATATGAACTTATATTCAAGCTTTCACAAATTTCAAGAATTCAAATTCATTTAAACTAAATCAAATTTGATCCTTTGATGAGATATTTTCTTTGAAGGGGAGCGTTGGAGCAACGGTAAAGTTGTCTCCGTGTGTTCGAGCCGTGGAAGCAACCACCAATGGTTGCATTAGAGTAGGTTGTCTACGTCACACGCCTTGAGGTGCGGCCCTTCCCCGGACCTTGCGTGAACGTAGGATGCCTTGTACACCGGGCTGCTCTTTTTGATGTGATATTTTACTTTTCAAACTAAAAAGTCCACTATTACTTAAAAATTCTCTTCCATTACCACTCGTATAATACATAAGTCACATCAATATCAATGTATCAATTCAAATCGAGTCACATAAATGGGACCGAAGGAGTAATGACATGCCAAAATTAGGAGGTTAGTATATCAGCTAAGGCTATCAGAGAATCTATACCAGCAAAGCAGACAAGGTAGATTTGCCACAGCCACTAGTCCCACACAGTAGCACGGTTACAGATTCTTTTCTTTCTCGGATCCTGAAACACACCAACGAATTTGTGAAGAAAATACAGAACAAGGTACACTGAAGAAAGATATCAGGCTATCAGCAGATGTGCACATCATCAGCTTCCTATATCAATCATAGACAAATGCATAGGGCCATTATTCCTCTATTTTAACAAGTGACACTAAAATATAAATAACCACAAATACATGAAACAGCAAAAATAAAGACAAGTGACATTGGCGCCAGAGAAACAAGTATTAGTTTAAAATGCTAAGGAATAAACTTGATTAACACAATCCAGAAGTACGCTGATTGAATTATTATGATTAAAAAGTGATTCAGGAAACCCCCAAAGGCAACAATTACTCCCACAATTTTTAAATGAAGGATGTATTTCTACCATGGAGATAGATCTTAATGCATTTCTTAGCAAATCATAGACAGTAAAAACCTGCATTTCAATGACATTTTTACTAATTCAGACATCAATTCATTTTAAAGAGATGAGAGAATTACTAGCAAAGTCTATCAGTGACCTCTGATGAGAATGGCCGACTCATAAGCATACTTGTTAAATTAACCAACAAATACATCATGGTGCCAGCTAACGGAAAAACAGAAAAATCATATCAGTCAGCCATGCAAATATATAGACCATCAAAAAGGAAACTTTTACTTTGCTTATCTTACACCTTAGAGATTTCTGCAAATATTCTTTTTAGATTAGGCCAAAGAATGATCAACATCTAAGAAAAGATCTTTTTGTGTTTTTAAACGGTTGCATACTATTTAAGACATCACCGTATCCTTTAGGGGATAAGGAGGATTTGAAGCCCAGAACTTGCAGTTAATTGGTAAGTGGGCTACAAAACTAGAATTCTCATACCCATCCCATCTCTATACATAAGATTAAAATGCCTCACAGGAACCATTTTTTTGTAGTGTGTGTGGTTTTTTTTTTTTAANGGGGGGGGGGGGGGGGGAGTACTCATAGCAAAATACACCTAGCAATATTAACAGACTGCAAGAACTTACCTGCAAGCTAAAATTAAGTCAGCCCTCTGGTTGGGGCCCATATACTTGTATTCAGTTAGAGCATCACAAACAACATCTAAAAAAGTTTCTCTCTTGACAACCACTGTTGTGCGCCTTTTGTACAACTCAAATGGTTTACTCTCACTATGATTGTCCCCTTTATCCAAGAATGCATCGACACAGGCACTAGACTCTTTATGATGAAGGCCTTTCAAGTTATCCTGTGCCGCCTGCACTCTATCTCCTGCTACCAACTTATCGCCCACGCATTCACTTCTCATCTTATCAAAAACTGTCCTGCTAATCTGTTCATGCAAAATAAGATTCGGTAATAAAAGTGCCTAAGTTTTATATGCTTCAAAGGAAATCGGAAATAACAAATGCAAAAGATCATCTAAAGAACAGCAGATAATGGACTTTTGGAATCTTATGAGGGTTACTCTCATCAGCAGGGTAAAAACTTCCATTCTTGCCAATCCTTAAAAGAAGAATCTTACATGAGACTCATGGTCTTTTTAAGTAGATAGAAAAAAGTTAAAATGAAACTTCCTCAAGCATATAATCGGGAACACATTACGTGTGAGCTTAAAACAAGAGGGCATTAATTTAATTCTCTACCAAAACACAATCTTAAGGGAAAAAGAAATCAGCTTTTCGAAGACGACGAAAAAATCTTGTCGGTCATTAATCTAACTGTCATACTTCATTAATCTAACTCGGGGGAAAAGTTCAACTTTGCGAAGAAGACAAAGAAAGATTGTCGGTTGTTAATCTGTCATACTTCACTAATCTAGCTAAGGAAAAAATTCAACTTTAAGAAGACAACGTATGAATGTTGTTGGTCGTTAATCCAACACTCATACTTCATAACCTAACTGCCATACTTCATTAGTTTAACTGTCAAACTTCATTAATCTAACTGTCAAACTTCAATCTTGAAGATAAACAACAGTTAAGACCAAAAATACCTCTTCGTCAGACGTTCTAATCAGTGAGTTATTGGCAGCAACAGAACTAAGGGCAAGAAACTGTTTAACATTCCAACTATGCTTTTACCATATGCACAATTCTCAGCAACAATTATCAATGAGCTTGTTCAACAGTGATCGGATCATAAAAACTGGCACTTTTCCCCCAAAATTAGGTATGTTTTTCAAATATTGAGTTATCCATATAATAAATCATCAAAACGAGAAAAATAATTAGTAGTACCTTAAAGGCATGTCGAGGTTTACATCCCATAAGTTGAAGAGTACTCTGAAGAACAGAACGCGTATACCTAAATGAGTCTTTCTCTGGCTCACCCACCACTATATACAATAGCTTTGTCACCTCTGTATTAGCCATTTTCTGCAACAACGGTAAAACAAAAACAGAAATACCTAAATCTCCAATCCAATAAATTAAACAATTTATAAGATCAACATGCATACTAAATTGTTAATTGTCTCCGCAACATGATTGATCATCAATTCCACCATGTAACGAAAACAATCAACAAAATCACACACATTATAACGATATTATAATGCCGGTTATTACTGCAATAAACAGAATATCGAAATTAAACCTTTTGGAGTTATTTGGTCGGCGGCGGCGATGGGCGGTTTAGGGTTAGGAAGCGGTGAGAATACTAGAGAGAGGAAATTGATGAAGAAGAAGAGAGCAATTTCCAACGCGATCTCGCCATAACATTACACGCCTTTGCTTTTGCTGCTTTTTTCCACGAATCCAAGCACGAGTACATACACGAGTTCCCTTCTCGTGTCTATTTATAGTAATTAAAAATCCCCAGCCGGTTCTTTTCGGGTCGGTTTCGGGTTTAGTATCGGGGCACCGAGGATTGTGTGTTTATTACACGTGGAAGGGCACAGAAGTGTGTTGTAATTATGGAAAAAGACAAAAGTGGATCTGAATATGAGTAACAACTTTTGTCCTTCAATTACGAGGTAATTGTCAATTTGCGGATTGAGGATTGAGCAAAAAGACATTGAAAAGGATATAAAGCAAAAAAATAAAAACATGAAAAGGACTTGTGAATAAATATTATGGAGAGAAAATAACCAAAATAGCCCCTTAAATTTGAGTTTCGATTTAAACTCATCTTGTTATCTTGAGAAAGATTAATAGTTTTTCAATTATGTAAAATTGGAGAACTTTTAATCCAACTCTAATTAATCTTTAAAGGTTTTTGAAAATCGGCAAAGTATGTCGGATTCCTAGAACCCAAAAAAAAAGATAGATTTTTTATTCTAATATACCTTATATTCTAATTAAAGAAATCTAAAAATTTACGGAAATCATCCACGTGCAAAGTATATAATATTATTTTCAGAGCGAAAAAGAAAAGGTGAATCTTGAACTCTTCGTATACTTCTATCCTAATTTAAGAAACGCAATGCGACGCCTTTAAAGAAAATGACAAACTTTAAATGTGATTTGTCTTGAAATAAGAAACAATTGACTTTTCTAGAAATAAGCTAAATCCAACGATAAGTTTTAGAGTTTTATATCTGAATTTTATAATTTAACTTAATTGCGTCATAAAAATTAACATGTTGTCGACGTATAAAGAATGTTTTTATTAAAAAAGTTCGATCGTCTAATATGTTATTGCCATGATTCAATTGTCTTTATTCTTTACTTGGAAGATTATTAGTGTTTCAATCAAATTAAATTGAAGTATTTTAAGTTTAATTGAGGCATAAATATTAACTTATTAGTTGTCCAATTGCAAAGAATATCTCATTCCATAACAAAACAAAGAGGCTTAATTGTCGAATACATGCCATGATTCGAATCGTCTTTATAATCAGTGTTTCAACTAAGTAAAATTATAAGCTTTTAACATTAACGCAGCCGTAAGAGGCAACATACTGTCATCCCACGTGCAAAGCGCATTTCATTAAAAAAAACGGTAAATCTTTGACTATTAGCATACTTCTATCCTAATTTAATAAACGTCTTTAAAAAATAATGATAAACTATAAGTGCGCTTTGGCTTAAAACTGAAAAAAAAATGACTTTAACAAGCTAGATCCACAAAATATAACAAGTTTTATATATATATATATATATATATATATATTCACACACATTCATTTTTTGCATTTGTACTGTATGTCACACACATTCAGTTTTAGCAGACTGGTCAGAGTTGGATGAATTGTACACTGATTTTATAAGGTTGGAGGACTATCAGTGCTTAAGGTTAAAATTTCAAGACGAGTCTGATCAAAAGTTCAAACTTAAGGGACTATTATTAATCTTTTCTCCAAATATAAACTTTTACACATTATTTTGGGGTAGGGCGGTTTAAGGATAGCGGTAGTATCGGTCAAGGACCCAACTACCAAGACAAATAAACAATATTATAGCAATTTCATCGTCATTTTTCCTTGTTTGTTTCTCTGAACCCGTTTGGACATAAAAAAAAAAGTTATTTTTCTTCGAAAATTTTTTTTTATCGTAAAATTTTTAATTTTTACTTGAAAATAATTTTTTTTTAAATTTAAAAAATTTTATTTACTCAGATTACTCACAAAACTTTAAAAATAATACAAAATTATATTTATGTCCAAACACAATTTTAATTTTCAAATACTATTTTCATTTGACAAAAAAAATCCTTTTTTTTTTTTGGAGTTTTTCAATTCTTATGTCCAAACGTCCACTATATCGTGTTTTCTTATTTTCACTTGTATTTTTCTTTTAAATATCACCAAGCAGATGCTAATTCGAAATTATACTTATACTAAATGTTAAATTCTTAAATCCATGCAAGGAACATTACAAGTATTCTAATATTGAATCTTACATCATAAACCATTTTACTAGCAAAATCTTATTTAGAATAGGTGTCTAAACTTATCGTGCATTAAACGATTAAAATATTTCTCTTTTTATTTAAAGGTTACAAAATTTGTTTTTGATTACAGAAAGTTGACAATAAATCAATAGAGACCAGATAAAATTGTTAAAATATGCAACAAAAAAAAAAATTTAAAAGGAAAGGAATCTCATTTAATGATTAATAACGCCACACGTTACTTGACATGCTTAAGAAAGAGAAAGCACCCACAGAAAGGAAAAGTTCCCAAAGTTGGACTGGTCGTCAAAGACCAAAGTAAAATACTTTGGTTATTTTTCATTGCTTTCCATTTACACGGCGCTTTAACATAACGACTTTAACTAATTCATTTCTTTTAATTTGTAAAAGGACCCATGAAGTTAAACTAATCATTAGTTTAAACATAACTTTAATGTTTATAAAATAGTTGAAGTGTGTGCAAGTTAATTGATATTACTGTTACTCTTTTCGGTCCACAATAAGTGATTTTTTGGTTTTTTCTTTTTTTGTAATCCAAAATAAGTGATTTTTTTAGATTTAAAGAATGAATTAATTAATTTTTTTTCCTATATTGCCTTTAGAGTAAATAATATTGGAGTATGTGTTAGGAGTGTTTATGTGAAGAGATAGTAAAAGTAATATGATAAATTTTATTACTAATTAATATTAAAAGATAAATTTTTTAATATGTGTGGATACAACCAAAAAATTAATTATTTTGAACCGGAGAAAATATCGAATAAAAATAAAAGGCTAAAGTTCTCAACTCTAATAATCTTTCTTTTCCATTCACAATTTTTAGTAATCACTTCTTCAATAGCTGAAGAGAGCAAAAATACGTGATGCATGATTCCACTTTTCTAAGACATGCAATTTTTGTCACGCCAATTAAGATAGTAGTAAAGTGATAAATACTCATTCATTTTTAATCAGTGATCTCGATTGTGAGCCTTGGTTGAAGAATTACCTTTGTTAGGGAGTGATCCCTAATATAGGATTTCCCATTGTGAATTCGAATTTAGTTGGATTTTCAAGATATGAAACTAAGTAAATTTCTGTTACGTATACGTCCAAATTTTGTATAAGTTAAACGCATTTACGTACCTAATTTTGTCAGGCTGAAAACGTGTGCATGAATGGAGCAATCAGACATAAATGGATCAAATCTCACGTTATATTCATGAATTACACATAAGAGTTGAGACATAGGTTGTCACCTTTTGGCATGAACCCTCTTCAACAAAAGTGCATAAAAATATGAGTGAGAACAAGGGTAATCGGTCATATGTTTTTCGCGATCGAGGTGTTTTTTTAGATTTATATATATATATTAGTTTTACGGCACGCGTTTTGCGGGTGTATCCTACATCAATAAAATATAGGAGTATTAATTTAAAAAATTACAAGAGAATTAATAAACAATGTGTTTCCTTTTAAAATAAAAACTAGTATGAATTCTTGAAAATGATGACTTACTAAATATTTTATTTAGCTGGCTAAATAAAGAAAGAATTCCTTTCATAAAAGTTCTTAGATGCCTTGTTATAGTTTCTAAGAACTTCTATAGGAATATCTTATAAAATAATATTGTTATTTATTTCTATGACCTAACTAAAAAAAGAACATATAAATACTTTTATCAATAAAGATTTGTCAAAATAAAATAAATTTAAAAAGATTAAATTTCTCTGTCATTTGAGAATGAAAAGGTTGGTGTTATGCTCATAGAAAAAATTGATAAGGGAAAACGTAAAGTCTATATGACTTATATTTTTTTACAATAAATAACTTAATAATATAGAACATAAGGGGAGTTGTCATTTGTAAAATAATAATAATAATAATAATAATAATAATAATAATAATAATAATAATAATAATAAATGACAACTCACTCAGAATATTGTTTGTATTCTATGGTTTTCTCCTATTTCTTCAAATTTGTATTTTTACGAATTTAACTCTTAATACTATTATTATAATCAATTTTTTTTCATATGCTTATGATATTCTTATCAAAAGAAATTTATGTATCCTATGAGATTTGTCAATTTGAAAATAATCATACTTATATGATGAATGTGAAAAATAATAAATTGGTTCTTGTTAATTAGTTAATTCAAAGGCTTAATTATTTATTCTAAACATTAAAAAAAATTATTTTTTGTTGATTTAAATTCTTTGGATAAGCTCGTTCAATTTTAAATAATTAGTTATAATTATAATTTTATCTACTTTTATCACGATCCGAAATTTTTACCGCCGGGATCGTGATATCGCGTAACATCACACTTGCCAAGCAAGCCAACGTTAGAGACTATTTAGCCATTTATGTCCATTATTAGTAATTAACAATAATCAGACAAAATAACGCGGAATAACTGTAAGGTATATAGAAATCAAAGTCATTTATATTCTACTCCTCCCCAGAAACTTGGTGTCACAATTTCACGAACACATTATGATTTTCTACAAACATGTGCCAGAAAGAAATTCACATATTTTTTTGGAAAGAAAGAAAAAAAATAGTAAAAAGGAGATGTAGAAGGGGACACCAGGGCCTGCGGACGCCAGCAAGACTACCTTGGGTCTCCAACTGTGAACCTGAGCCAAATCTCTCAGTCAGCCACAACCTGCTCCGAAATCTGCACAACAAGTGCAGAGTGCACTATTAGTACAACTGACCCCATATACTGGTAAGTACCGAGCCTTACCTCGACGAAGGTATGACGAGGCTACGACGGGACACCCACTATATATAGGCTACAAACTATAAATAATAAGGCAAAAAAGTAGAACAGTAATTTAAAAGCAGTAAATTGAAATAATAAATACGTAACCTCAGTGTCTTATTAATATCCAACTATAACCAATCTTTAGACGAAACGAAAAAAAAAACATCGAGTAACTTACACAGTCAGCGAAGAATAAATAAACACATATATTGATGCGGCGTGCATCCCGAACAATCCTCTCTTATTCTTTCGTAACAATTACAATAAAAGTATATTATAGATATGTTGCGACGTGCAATCCGATCCTACCAATCCTCCCTTATTCCTCTGTAACAATTACAATAAAAGTAAATAATCTATATAAATGTTGCAGCATGCAACCCGATCTCACCATATATCAATATCTATATAATAATTCACCATTATTACTCTGTATCAATCCACCCGTATTCCTCCTGTTGCTGCGTGCAACCCGATAATAATTATATTCACTCTTATTCCTCCTCATAAATCCTCCTTTATTCCTCTTATTGCAGCGCGCAACCCGATCCCATCATATCATAATAAATTACACATAGTGTTCAAAAGTTTCATAAAATTCACACAAGGCCCTTACCAATACTTCAAATTTAGAACAAAGCAACGGGGAGCCATAATAACAATAAAAACTCAATAAGGTTAATACTACTCAGCGAGACCAAACCAGGATATCACAGAAAATACCAACAAGAATAGTTTAAACCAATAAAGGGGAAGCAAGAATCCTACGGGGTAACACATATCCAACAGGTAACAATTAAGCACAGCATTACAGTTAGACATGTAACAAGTAAAGCAAAAAGGAAAACAATATAAGGGAAAACGAAAGAAAATAGGTAAAACAGGTAAATTGGCGGCGCATAGGTACTCGTTACCTCACGTATACGCTGCTCACATGATTTATCACATAACAAACAATTCATAGGTTCCTAAACCCTTAAGTCAAAGTTAGACACAACACTTACCTCACTCCAAATATCACTCAAAGTTCAATCACAGCCTTACCTTCAAATTAGCGACCGAGACAACAATATCTAGAAAATTACCAACCAAATGATTAAAAATAAGCCTTAGAAATATCTCACGATAACTAAAAGTTCAACTTAGGTCATTTTTAAAAAAGTCAACACCCGGGCTCGTTTGATCAAACCCGAAATTCGGACCAAAATCCGATTACCCATTCACCCCCGAGCCTGGACATATAATTGATTTTGAAATCCGACCTCAATTTGAGGTCTAAATCCCCAAATTTCGGAATACCTAGTTTCTACCCAAAAATCCCCAATTCCACCATGAAAACCTTGGATATTAGGTTGAAATCTTGTAAAATGAAGTGAAAGATTGAAAAAATGAGTTTAAGAATCACTTACCTATGATTTGGGGAAGAAGTTGCCTTTGAAAAATTGCCTAACGGGTTTCTTGTGTTTGGAAATGTTGAAAAATGGGAAATGTTGATACTCAACTTTTACCAAAAATATTTTTTTTGCATATGTACCCTCAAAAATCATGCAATATTAGCAATTGATATTTTTCCATAATTTTTCTACAGTTTTGTTAATTTGTCCAGTATTTTATTTCCAATAAATAATAACTAAATTTCATCACAAATGCTTTCAAAAGCATTTGTTTAATTTACAATTATTTATGGTCCTATTAAGACCAAATTATGCCATAAATAGCCAAATTGGCATCTTTTGGCTATAATTGCAATAACTTTACAATTATAGCTCATGCATATAATTTTGTATTATTTTCTACCAGAAACTAGTCCTTTATATTTTTAAATACCAAGTAATCATTTTTTTAAAATTATTTCATGCATAGAATTCTTTTTTAATTAGAAATTATGTTACAAATTATTTCGACTAATTTAATTCGGGTATTTAACAAATGGCCTAATTATAGCCTAAATTATAGCCAGCCCAAACACCTTATTACATTGACCCAAAGACACCCAATCCCAAACCTAAATCTTACCCGACCCAACACTTGTTTATTCTTGCCTTAATTAACTTAACACCACTACCTCCCCAAACCCCTCATTTTCCTCACACTCGCCGTCACACTTCACCCGTCTCTCTCAAATCCCCTCTGCCCTAACCCTAGCTTCCCCTCGCCGGTTGCTGGCTCGCCGGTAACAATGGTGGTTCTCTACCACCCCTAGCCTCTATGGCTCCTCCCATACCCAGTTTCTTGCTGTCTCGAGGTCCTCAAGGGACCAGTGGCTGTTCACTTCCCTCCCTTGGGTTCTTGCTTACCATTCTCAGGCCGCCATGGCTCGATTGAGTAAGATCTTTCTATGTTCCGGCTAAACCTATCGTTTCTAAGACGGAATCTCTCTATCTCTGGGTTGTTCTTCTCTGAAACCCTATTTTTATATCTTGACTCTTTAGATCTGTAATAGATCTAAGAGTATTCTGAGTTATTTTACTATTTTCCATGAGAATCTTTCTGATCTTTTCAAAACGTCTCTTCATCTCCATAACTAGGGTTTCTTAACCCTTTTTTTTCAAAACGACTTTCCCTCTGATTTTAAGTGTTATTCTATAATATTTACTATATTTAAACGGTTTCTTTAGGTTTTCCCTTTAACTTGATTAACTGTGCTAAAACCCCTAATTTCTTGGCTTAGTTCTGGATTCTGAGTTTGTCTACGCTGATTTGTTCGTTTGATTTGTATGCATGTCTGTTTCTCATCAATATGTTCTGAATTTTTGCGATTTCTACCCCGTTATGCTCATTAGGGTTTTTGATTTTGCTTCTCCCTTCCTGTAACGACCCGACCAGTCGTTTTGTGCTCTAGCACGTCGTTCAGCGGTTTGAAGTCGTGAGCAGCTTCGTTTCAGGTATTATGACCCGTGGGCGTGGTCAGAATTGAATTCCAGGAATTTTAGAATTGATTTGGAAAGAAAATTCTCATTTCGGAAACCTTAAGTTGGAGAAATCAACTAAGATTGGAATTTTGAGTAAACGATCTCTGAATCAGGATTTGAAGGTTCCAGTAGGTTTGTATGATGATTTCGGACTTGGGTGTATGTCCAGATCGGGTTTTGGATAACCCGGGATCGTGTCAGCGTATATTGTGGAAGTTAGCATTTTAGAAGGATTTCATTAATTTGGGCTTGAAGTGCATATCAGTGAGGTTGATGGTTGTTTGGGATTCCGAGTCTGGGAATAGTTCCGTATGGTGATTCTGGAATTGGGAGCGCGATCGGAAGTGAATTTGGATGTTCGTAGGTCATTTTGGAGTCATTTGGCTAAAGATAGAAATTTGAAGGTTTTTGGGAAATCCGGCCGGAAGTGGAAGTTTTGATATCGAGGTCAGAATGTA
>ML327845.1:0-82873 GCA_005239505.1 Nicotiana paniculata | reverse complement strand
ATTAAAGCTCATAAAATGCGAGGGATATAATGCTTAAAATCACGAATTCTAGCTACTCATCACATCCCCACCTTTTCCACTCCTTGAAGTCACAACCATGGCATGTACCGTGTTGTTCCCACCCTTCGGGTTCACCACCGTGTCACTTGGTTGTACCCCCTTAGGACGAGTGTTCAAATCTTGTGAGATTTGCCCCAATTGAACTTCCAAATTGCAAATTGAAGTGTTGTGAGAGGCTAGTTGAGCATCAGAGTCGGCATTCTTCTCCATCATTTGTTTGAACATGTTCTCAGTTCGCCCCATCTCATTGTTGGAAGAGCTAGGACCATGAGAAGGATAAGGAAGCGGGTTGCTTGGTTGTTGGTACATCGGGGGACTTTGAAAGCCTGACCCACGATTCCCTTGGTTATTGTTCCAACCCCCTTGGTTGTTGCGTCCCCAATATCCTTGATTACTTCCACCCTAATTGCCTTGGTTGTTTTGACCATTCCAATTCCCTTGGTTGTTTTGATTGTTCCAATTACCTTGGTTGTTACCACCATTCCAATTGCCTTGGTTGCTAGAGTTCCAATTCCCTTGATTACCTTGAGATCACTATTGTTGTTGATTCGGGCCTTGAGAGTTGTTTCTTTTCCCTTGGAAGTTGTTCACATATTGTACTTCCTCCTCTTGTTCATCGTAAAATTCATCTTGATCAAACCCACTATACTCTTGGACATATTGTTCCACATGGTTTTGCACTTGTTGACCCTTTTTGCCTTTGCTTGTTCCCCATTATATTTACACCCTCCATTGCATTTACTTGCTTAGGACCTTGAACTTGTTGAAGTTGAGCTTTGGCTAACTGATTCATTGTGGTGGTCAACTCGGCAATTGCTTGCCCATGATCATGAAATTCTTCATGTGGTGAATCACATTTGGATCACCTTGAGAAACATTTGCTCTACTTTTCCATTCTGATGAATCCACCATTTCATCTAAGATCTCACAAGCTTCGGCATATGGCGTTGTCGTGAAATATCCACGGAGATTGGTAGTATTGATCCCCCTATAGAAAGTTTGTTGAATCATAGCCTTCGTCATATAATTGTTTGGGCACTCTTTCACCATAGAACGGTACCTCTTCCATATCTCATGCAAAGGCTCATTGAGTTCTTACTTGAATGCTAGAATCTCATCTCGAAGAATAGCCATATGCCCGGGAGAAAGGAACTTGGAAATGAATGTCTTCGCCAATTCATCCCATGTACGGATGGAATGGTTTGGCAATCTTTCTAACCAATCCAAGGCTTTCCCCCGTAGAGAGAAGGGAAATAGCCCCAACCTTAGAGCATCCTTGGAGACGTTCATATGCTTACTCCGCCCATAAGTGTCCACAAACCCCTTTAGGTGTTTATATACATTTTGACTCGGAGCCCTGGTGAAGAATCCGTGTTGCTCTAGAAATGTGAGCATAACATTAGTGATTTGGAGGTTGATCACCCTAATGCAGGGCGGGACTAGGGCACTTGCATATCCTTCGTTTGGCAACACCCTGTGTTGAGCCGCTCTTGGTGGAGGTGGGGGAGGAACGGGAACGTTGTCATGAGGTGGGTGGCCTCGTCTATTTGCTTGAGGTTCAAGAGAAACCTCTTCAACTTGATCATCCTCCACATCATCCCCCAATGGCAAGTTTCCGAGAGGATCACTGTTGTTGAGAGCCATTTTTGTACCTACAATTGGTTCACCAAAAAGATTAGTAACACGGAAGGAAAGGAAGACAAGTCATACAAAACACCAAATATATAGCTAAATTTGTTTTTAGCTCCCCGGCAGCGACACCAAAAATTGATCTCACCCAAGTCACGCCTCAAATTAGGGTTGGGACGCGGTCGATTGCAATAATAATCACCCAATTAGGAGTCAGGATTGAATCCAGAGGGAGCATAGATTGGATTAGTGGTATATATTTGGACTAAGCGCGTAAAGTGTCTAAGTTGCACTTCCACAAACTTTGTTTTGATTCTACTTCTAAAATTATACTAAGGTTTCCAAATGTAAAATACGAAACTAGGGAATAATGTTTTTGTTGTTATTTTTCAAATATGTAAAAGGTTTAGGGTTGTGACTTCCACCTAGGTGTTTGCCTAACGGGTTGTGGGCATTAGAGAGAGTTTCGTTGGTTGGGGTGTATTATAGCAATCAACACACAAAATTACCCACTCAATACCTCTCGGTAAGAGAGTGGTTTTTCCCAATTTGGCTTTCTCAAGTCCAAATGGGTATTGCACAAAATAGTTGATAAATGCTCAAGTCAGATTTTACTATCTCTAGATTCAACCCTTTAATTGGGACTATCAATCTTTAAATCCATCCCAATTTCTTTTTAGCCAAGTTTTCCTAGACTAAGTCTCTCTTTCTCAAGTAGAGACTAAGTCAAGTAGGCTTGAATCAATGTTCGCAACCATTAATTCTACAATTATAGCAAGAATTAGGTTAAATATTACACATCCAACCATAAACAAGCCCTAAATCAAACACCCATTAGGTTCCTACACTAGGGTTAGGTCACAATTCTAGCTAGAAATTTAGCTACTCATAGTGGGTGATAAAGAAAATAAAGAAGAAAAGATGATTAAACTCATATTGAATGATAAATAGATGAAAATCCAAAGTAAAATCAACAATATAAACCAACATTGCCTAAAAGAGTAAAAAAAAACAGCTACAAACTTTCTGGTATTCAAAACTTGACCTAATTTCATCAAAAACAATTTATATAAAGCTGAAATTTTCAGACAAAATTGCCCTTTCGGAGGTTCTACGGCCACACAATTCCGTGTGCAGTCCGCACTTTGCTTCAGCTCTTGACAGGAGTTGGTTTTGTGGCCGCACAATTCTGAACTTCGGCAGCATCTCTTGAGTTCTGTGGACCGCACAATTCTGGGTGCGGCCGCACATTTGATTTCTGCGACCGCACAATTATAGTGCGGTCCACAAATCTTGATGGTCTTGAATTTCTAATTCTCTGAACCTTGAATTCTGCGGACGCATAATTATTATGCGGTCCGCGCTTTACATTGCAGGACTATTGATTTTTCTTCTTGTTCTGCGGCCCTAGATAGAATTTTGCAGTCCGCACTTTAGCCTTTTTGCTTGATTTTGTCCTTGTTCAAAATCACTCCTTCTTGAGTTGAATGTAATCACATTGGATCATTTTCCAATACTCCTGCAAGTAAGCATATTTTATCAGTTTCGGGAATACCTTTAAATATTTTTGAACTAAAACTAAAGTCAAAGGGCGCAAATAAGTAGTCAAAATCCTCATTTATCATTGACCACGCATTGATTGGTTTTATTGATCCTCATATAGAAACTTTGTTGAATCATAGCCTCAATCATGTCATTGTTTGGGCACTCTTTCACGATAGTTCGATACCTCTCCCATATCTCATGCAAAGGCTCATTTGGTTCTTGTTTGAATGCTAGAATCTCGTCTCTAAGAGTAGCCATATGCTTGGGAGCAAAGAACTTGGAAATAAATTTCTTCGCCAATTCATCCAATGTACGGATGGAATGGTTTGGCAACCTTTCTAACCAATCCAAGGCTTTCCCCCATAGAGAGAAAGGAAATAGCCTCAACCTTAAAGCATCCTTGGAGACGTTTGTATGTTTACTCTCCCAGCAAGTGTCCATAAACCCTTTCAAGTGTTTGTATGCATTTTGATTCGAAGCCCCAGTGAAGAATCCCCGTTGCTCTAGCAATGTGAGCATAACATTTGTGATTAGAAAGTTTTCCGCCCTAATGGCGGGCGGGACTATGGCACTTGCATACCCTTCATTCGGCAACACTCGGTGTGGAACATCTCTTGGTGGAGGTGGGGTTGGAACGGGAAAGTTGTCTTGAGGCGGTCGGCCTCGTCTATTTGCTTGAGGTTTAGGAGGAACCTCTTCAACTTGGTCATTATCCACGTCATCCCCTAATGACATATTTTCGAGAGGATCATCGTTGTTGAGAGCCATTGTCTCACCTACAATTGTTTCACTAAAAGATTAGTAACACGGAAAGAAAGAAAGACAAATCACCACAAAACCAAATATATAGCTAAATCTATTTTTAGCTCCCCGGCAACGACGCCAAAAATTGATCTCTTCCAAGTCACACCTGTATTCGGGATTGTGAAACGGTCAATTGCAATAATAATACCCAACAAGGAGTCGGGATCAAATCCATAGGGAGCTGAGATGTGATTAGTGGTATATATTTGGATCAAGCACGTGAAGTATCTCGATTGCACTTCCACAAATATTGTTTTGTTTTTACTTCTAAAGTTATGCTACGGATTACAAGTCTAAGATATAAAACTAGAGAATTTGTTTTTGTTGTTGTTTTCAAATAATGTAAAAGGCATAGGGCTGTGACTTTCACCTAGGTGTTTGCCTAACGGGTTGTAAACTTTAAAGCTTATTTCGTTGGTCGGGGTGTATTATAGTAATCAACACTCAAATACCCACTCAATACCTCCTGGTAAGAGAGTGATTTTGCCCAATTTGGCTTTCTCAAGTCCAAATGGGTATTGAACAAAACAGTTGATAAAATGCTCAAGTCCGGTTGTACTATCTCTAGGTTCAACCCTTTAATTAGGACTATCAATCTCTTGATTTCATCCCAAATTCTTGTTAGCCAAGTTTTCTAGACTAAGTCTCTCTTTCTCAAGAAGAGACTAAGTCAAATAGGCATAAACTAATGTTTTCAACCATTAATTCTACAACTATAAGCAATAACAAGGCTAATAATAAATACCCAACCATAAATAAGACATAAATCAAACACTCATTAAGTTCACACACTAGGGTTGGGTCACAACCCTAGCTACAAATCTAGCTACTCATATTGGGTACTGAAGAAAAGATGATAAAACTCATATTGCAAGATTAATAGATGAAAATCCAATGTTAAATCACCAATATAAGCTAAAGTTTCCAAAATGGGTATAGAAAAACGACTACAGACTTTTCAGTATTCAAAACTTGACCTAATTTCATGAAAGAAGTCTATTTATACAAAACTGGAATTTTCGGACAAAAATGCCCTTTCGGAGGTTCTGCGACCGCACAATTCTGTGTGGTCTACACTTCTCTTCAGCTCTTGACAGGAGTTGATTCTGCGGCCGTACAATTCTGTATTGCGGACACATCTCTTAAGTTCTGCGGTTCGCACAATTCTGGGTGCGGCCGCACTGGGCTCTTTTTGCGGACCACACATTTCCTGAGTGCGGTCGCATAGTTGATTTCTGCGGCCGCACAATTATAGTGCGGTCCGCATTTCTTTTCGAGCTTGAAATTGATCCCTCTAAACTTTGGCTTCTGCGGCCGCACAATTGTTGTGCGGTCCGCACTTTGCACAGGAGCTTTGCAGATTTTTCTTCACAATTTGCGGCCGCAGATAGAATTCTGCGGTCTGCACTTCAGCTTCTGTGCCTGATTTTTGTCCTTGTTGAGATCACTCCTTCTTGAGTTTGATTTCATCGTAGTGGCTCATTTTTCCAATACTCCTGCAAGTAAGCATATTTCATCAGTTTTCGGGAATACCTTTAATCATTTTTTGCTAAACGAAAGCCAAAGGGCGCTAATAAGTAGTCTAAATCTCCACTTATCATAAATTAGACCACCTTTGTTTGTTATACCACAACAAGTCATCAATAATTCTTTTACCACCTAATCTTTCCATGAAGTCAAAATTCTGTTTCAACTCTACCTCATAAGTACTTCTGGAACATCTCCAAAAATAATTTCTTCTTTCAATACCTATCTAATTCTTGGACCAATTAGTTAAGATGTGTCTAGCACACATTCTATGTTCACAGTTTGGCAGCACGTCATCCATTGCTTGAATCAGTCCCTACATAATAAATAAATATTAGTAAGATTTATGAAAAATGGAAGTATAATATACACGAAGATAGAATTGTCAAGAAGAAAAATAATACAGAATACTAACCTTTTGTATAAATGTGAAATCTGTCCCGTCTCTAAGTTCAAGGTCATCCCTCAAAAACATCATAAACTGGGTCAAAGTAAACTATTCTCAACTTCTACCACTGCCCAAGCTAGTGGCAGCATCTGGTTGTTGTCATCCTTACACACAGCAACAAGCAACTGTCCTTACAAATACCCTTTAAGAAGTAACCATCCAAACCAATACAAGGCCTATACCCAGACTTGAAGGTCTTATTCAATGCATCAAAACAGATGTAGAAGCCAACAAATATTTTTCTATCACTTTCAAAAGTCTTTTCACTTAGTTTAACAACACATGTACTACCAGGATTGGACCTAAGCCTTTTATCTCTACGGTCTAAAATCCTACTAAACTCCAGCTCATGGTAACCCATTATATCATTCAAAACCTTGTTCTTTGCTTTCCTACAAATTCCTCCCAACATACAAAAAATTCTTTTTTGAATTTTTCAACCAGGTATTTGCTATTGCATAGCTTGTTCTTGTTTGTAAGTTCACATGTGTGTATTGGAATGTACTTCTTCACCATAAAGTCTTTAGTCCTTGAGTCATAGCTAGCAAAAAGATGTCATGGAGAGCCACCCTTGCACTTACACCTACCCTTGTTGGTTGATTAACATATTTTTCAACAACCATTCTTTCTTCAACTGCAAACCTATTAAGAGCTTCTCTAAACTTGTAAACACTCTTAAATGCAAGACTAAGCTCCCACACATTAGTCTTACAGTTTGGATCAAATATCACTCTTTTTTTACCTTTCTTCTTCTTGTTTTGGCGTTTCTTTGATTAACCTCTCCCTCACCTTCTTCTTCATCATCATCATCATCATCATCATCATAATTTGTATCAGTTTCAAAGTTGGCAACCTAATCTGAAGGATAATATGACTCATCACATACTATTTTACCCTCCAAATGACTCTTTTGACCTGACTCCTTCCTAGCTGCATACTCATCATAACCTACATCTACTATTTACTTACCCAATTTAATACTCTCAGCAAAAGGAACTATAACTTTTCTCTTTCTTCTTTGCTCAGTTCTTCTTTCCTCCCTATGGGACCTATATTATTCATGTACATCACTACCTTAATTCTTTTCTTCGTCTTCAAATAAATCCACATGATCTGAACTAAAACTATCCTCAGTGCTAAAGCCATCTTCAGATTCAGCAGGGGCATTAGGTTCAACAAGGACAGTAAGTTTAGGGGGGCAACAAGTTTGGGGGAGGCGTAGGTTCAAGAGGGGGGGGGGTTCTAGCTGTATTAGATGCCCTTTCATAAGTTCCCAAACTCTCATAACCCCTCAATTTTTGACCAAATTCTTCCTCAAAAGTAGGGAATTCTAAATGAGGGGGGTCCATTATTGGTTCATCAACCATGTGCTCCACAAATACATCCAACAAATATCCATATTTTAACACATGACAAATGCCCATAATATCCATGACCACTTTAATTTCTACTAAACCAGGATATTAGGTGGTCTTACATAGATACGAGCGGAAGAAGGATTGTAGCCATACTTTTAACATAACCTAGAAACTCAAAGTAGGAAAATCTATATACACCAGCATCAAGTGCAGAGGTAATAATTCAACCTATATAATCATCCTTCGTAAATGAGTTTAGCTTATCCATGGAGATTTTTCCTCCATGGAAGAATCTTATTGCAACGAGTTCAAAAGACATTTCAAAACCTATGCAAAGAAGATAACAAAAAATATAAGACTAGGAAATAGCAAGTCAAAGCACATGAAACAAGAAATGCTGTATTTTTACAATAGTGACAAGAAAAAAACCTAGAAATTAAAATCACATAGAGAAGAGGTACAAAAAATCTTACCTTTAAGAGGTCTTTTTTCTTTCCAAATAGAAGAAATATCGTGGGCTCGGCGACTGCTAACAACGACTGAACAATAGGTCAAAACAAAAATTTAACGACGAAATGCGCTTCAAATTAGGTTTTAATCAAAGAAACATTCATCTTGTCCCTTCAATTTTACTCAGGAAGAACGACTTTAGGATTAGTGTTTTTCCCGTATGAAATTGAAAATTTTTATGGAGGGGGTGAAATAAAGTGAAAGATAATGAAAAGCAGGATTTTGGTAAATATTTAATTATGTATAATTAGGTAAAATATGATTAAGTTAATTAATTATATTAATAGACTAATAATCGTTTAATACTTCATTTAACTACGTGGCGTCATTTGAGGGCGTGTATTTGCAACATACTACATAACTCTTGAGAAATGGCTTAACATGGTATAAAAAATCCAGTCTGAACAATTATATGGTGGTATTGGAACACCCGTAAAGATTAAGAATATTTATGTGTCTTAATATGAGGAAGAGAAGAGGAAGATGGTTGATAAACTCAAAAAATGGATAAAGGGTTTCACTATTTGTTGTGTGGGCACCATTGTGGAAGATGGATAAAGGGTTTCACTATTAGCCGAAGATGATAAAACGTCATCGGCGCCGGAGCTATGTTTTCGCCTAGAAGTTGCATTTTTGACTTTAATTAAATCAAGTGGGCGAGTATTACACCCTGCAATAATAGAAGTAGTGCCTCATTCAACAAATCCTTTAACAACTATGTTTCTTTCAGAAATAAAAATAATTTTTTTTTAGTATTTCAGTTGAATGAAATGTAAGAGATAAAAAGATTTAACAATTTGTTGACCACATAATTGATTAGAATATATGGATCAATTTAAGAGTATCAGTTGAAATTAGAGGCCATCTTACTGGAAGCCAAGCAATGAAAATAAAGACCGAAGGCTATATATATGAAGTGTGGAATGTTGGGTCTTTGGGACATACGCTGTAAGAGATGTAAAACAAGAACTGACGTGTTGAAAAGGAAGTGAAAGAATGAAAAAAGATAAATTAAATAAGAAAATTATTAATTGGCTAGTGGTGAGTTATTGCCTTCGCTTTGGATTTCTAATTGCACTATCTAGTGTTAGTTTTTTATTTTCGTTTGATTTTTTGATTTGTTTTATTGTCATTGCCCCTTCCCTTTTATCCTTAAGCCGAGGGTCTACCAGAAATAATTTTTGACCTTTTCAAAAAGTAGGGGTAAGCTCTATGTACATACTACCCTTTTTAGGCCCACTTGTGAGAATATATTGAGTTTGGTAACTGAAAACCCGTGGACAATTTAATCACTTTTTAGTAATTTCTTTTTTACTCATGCGCCTTTGAGGAAGCATAAATATTTTCTCTATCGCCTTATCACTCAAGGGTGTATTAGTCCCACTATGAATAAGAATAAAGGGAAACTTGAACTCCAAAGTTTCAGTGTGCAACTGAGTTTTCCGTCGTCCTTATTAAAATAAGATCAATGAATTTCAGCATAAGAAAAATAAATATAAATATTACTCCCTTCGTTTCAATTTGTGTGAATATGTTTGACTGGAACACGAAGTTTAAGAGAAAATAAAGACTTTTGAAATTTTTGGTCCTAAACAAAAATTAAAAAGGGACCC
The DNA here is from genome assembly GCA_005239505.1 of Nicotiana paniculata. NCBI lineage: Eukaryota > Viridiplantae > Streptophyta > Magnoliopsida > Solanales > Solanaceae > Nicotiana > Nicotiana paniculata. Next base: position 73,379 of record ML327845.1, on the reverse strand, counting down.
CGAATATATGTGTGGTTATAAAAGGTTATCATTAAGGGTAGAACTGTAAGTTTAAATTAAATTATTTCCAAATTTAGAAAGGGATAACTTTTTTTGAAATGGATCAAAAAGAAAATAGATTCACGTAAACAGAAACGGAGGGAATAAGATAGAGAGAAAGTCTTTCTTATTTTTCAAGTGCATTTAAATTAATTTTGAGTGAACGGATGCAAGTGGAAATTCACATTCTATTTCATTAGCAACAGAAAAACACATGACAAGATCAAAAATGGTTCGTGGCTGAGACGTGGAGCTAAACGACGCCGTATGACAAACAACCGACTCTTCATTTCTCTTCTGTTCCTTTCGGTTCGTGTTCAATACTACTGGTTTCTGATGATCGCCAGTAGATGCATACACTCGTCATTCTCACCTTCTCCGAATTCACCAACCTAGGGTTTTCGAACTCTCTGGATTCTTCCCTCCAATTTCTAGAAGTTTCGTCAAATGGAATCACTCTGTTTCCACGACGGCAACATCACTGACTTGATCAACAAACGATCCCTCCAAGTTCGCCATGTACGCCTAAATTCTCATCTCCTCATTCAGTTACCTGTTTTTATTTTGAATTTCGTCAGTTTGCTATGAGCTTCTTTTTCTATGTAGTTTTTAAGTTATGATGATGCCACAAGCTATGATTATTTATTGTAGTTTCAGTTAGTTAAGTAAATATTGAATAATTGTGCCTTGTAACGTGAGGAAAGCAAATACTGGTGGTGTAAAGTTTACCACATTCCGAGTGTAATTTGAACTTTCTAGCTAAGGTTCCAGCGGATGAAATGTTGAGTTTCATTGAACAATAATCACTTATTACTCATGCCTTCACTTATATCGGATAATATCTTGTATGATATTATAATAGGAACAACTATAACTATAAGGATGACCTATTAGTGATTGTCGTGGTTGCCCTCACTAGCCCAACTTGAATTTGAAAGGGAAGGGAGAAACTTTATATGCGTTGTTTGGTATTTAATTTTGGAATAGTAGAGCAATGATACTAAATTGTGCTGGCAAGAAACAAAAACATACGCAAATGCATATGAGAAAGAATTTGTGCTGTGCTAATGGCAAATATAAGACTAGTTGTTACTGATTGAACAGATTATGACACCCTAGAAATACTTATCAGAAAAAAAGGATACCCTGAAAATGTTTCATAGTGTTTCTGAAGCAGCTTCGATTGAATCAAATAAGCCATCCCTAGAAAGCCTCATGTCGGCGTTTAAACCCTAGGTGTTTGCAATAGCAATCTATCTTTTTCATAAATTCAAGCTCTGGTTAAAGCCCTTACTAGTGGTCAGTATTGGAGTTCATGCCTGTGGCACAAAGGTATGAAGTAAAAGTTGTTGACATTTCGTAATCACACAAGGTATAGGATGACGTATGAAGATAATATTTTTGACAATGTTTTCGACTATTAAAGTACTACATACTACAATGTCTGAAGTTAGAATGAAGTAAGTGCTTTGATTTTTTTGATAAGGTAAATTGTATTAATCAAAAGGGAGAGAACTCCCGTATACAGGAAGTATACCAAAAAGTAGAGAATTTACATCAGAACATGATTCTCTACAAAAGACGCCCAATCTTCTATACAAGTAGGGGCTATATGAGTGCACGAAAAAGTGATCAAAGATAAAAGACTATTCTTAAGATGTGAAAAAGGAGACTCAATCCCCTCAAAAGCTCTCCTATTTCTCTCCCCCCAAACTATTCACATGAGAGCTAATGGGGCGAACTTCCACGCCTTTTGCTTTCTTCTTCTACGGAAACTGGCCCAACTATATAACATTTTCTTTATAGTGCTTGGCATCACCCATTGAACACCAAAAAGGTTCAGGATTGCCCTCCACAAAGCTAAGGATACATGGCAATGCAACAAAAGATGATCAACTTCTTTCCCTGAGCTTTTACACATGTAGCACCAACTAAAAAGTGTAATTCCTCTCTTTCGCAGATTCTCAGCAGTCAAAATCACTCCCCTCGCCGCTAGCCATGCAAAAAATCACTCCTTCGTGGGCGCCTTAAGAATCCAGATCGAGGAGTATGGAAAAGAGGCCTCCTCTCTCACCAACATACTCTGGTAATAACTTTACGGTGAACAAACCATCGCCACGCAAACCCCATCTCCAAGAATCACAAGATGGTTGGGCCTGTCTTGCCCATATAGCAGTGCCAATAAATCTTGGAGCTCCGAAATCTCCCAATCTTGCATATTCTTTCTAAATGAGAGGTCCCATACTACCCCCTTCATGCTCCTTACGAATCTGTTGGACCATCAATTCCTTCTGGTTTGAAACTCTGAAGACGTGGGGGAAGGAGACCCTCGGAGTATCCTCTTCACACCGCCTATGATTCCAAAAGTTGATTATCCTTCCATCTCCCACCCTGTAAGTGATGTTGCCATTGAAGGATTCCCAATTCTTTATGATGCTCCTCCATATGCCACGCCCGAAAGGTGTTGTGATTGCCTTGGTCCTCCAACCCCCTCCAGTGGAATCGTACTTTTTTACTATGACCTCCCTCAACATGCTCTTCTACCCCAAATCTCCACAACCACTTCCCCAACAAAGCTCTGTTGAATACCCTAAGATCTTTTACTCCAAGTCCACCCCACTTCTTTGGGGAAGTGACTGTCTGCTAATTCACTAGATGGAACTTTCTAGTTCCATCCGCCGAATCCCAAAGAAAATTCCTTTGAAGCCGTTCTAGTTTTTCTGTGATGCTCACAGGAGCTTGCAACAGGGACAAGTAATAGGTACGCATACTCGATAAAGTGCTTTTAATAAGTACTTCCTTACCGCCTTTTGACAAGTACCGTTTCTGCCAGCTTGCTAATCTTTTTTCAACCCTTTCGATCACTGGATTCCAAACTGTACTATCCTTATGCGAAGCGCCCAATGGGAGACCCAGGTATGTAGTGGGGGAAGGGAGCCCACCTTACATCTGAGAACATAAGACAAAGCATCAATGTTAGCAACCTAACCCACCAAGAAAATCTCACACTTGCCAAGGTTGATTTTGAGTCCTAATACTATCTGAGACCATTGCAGGACCTGCTTAAGGTAGGTAAACTGATCCATATCGGCATCACAGAAAATCAGGGTATCATCCGCAAAAAGCAAATGAGAGACTCTTCGGGCACTGGGCACCCCGATCGGAGCTGAGAATCCTCTCAAGAAGCCTGCCCCGCCGCACGATCCATCCTTTTACTCGGAGCATCCATCACTAGAATGAATAGCATGGGGGATAGGGGGTCACCTTGCGTGAGACCCCTGGAGCTGCCAAAGGAACCACACGGGCTACTATTAATCAGGACAGAGAATCTGACTGAGAAATGTAGAACTTGATTCATCCCCTCCCAGTGTTGTAAAAAGCGTCCGCTTCTTCGCTTTAAGCGAGAAGCGAAGCGGAGCGGGGCTATGGGCGCTTCTACTGGTTGAAGCGGCTCTGATAGATAAAAGCGCCCTCCTCTCTGTAAAAAGTGAGAAGCGAGAGAAGCGATAAAAGCGTACGCTTTTTTATAAATCTGCCCAACAACCCTATTTTATTAAAATACCCAACAATCCTATTTTATTAAAATACCCAACAACCCTCTCTACTTCTTGGAAATCACCAGAGCCGAGAAACTAGGGTTCCCCTTTTAAGTCCGAACATCGATTTTCAACAGCCCTGTTACCAGTAGCAACTTTCAATTTTCCTTCTTCAAGGCTCAAGCAACTTTCAACAGCCCTGTTACCAGGTGTTACCAGGTATGTTTCTGCATTTTTTAATTTCATTCTTCTTTTTCTTTTTAGATGTCCAAAAAGTGTTGAAATGCTGGCGAATTTTTTTCAGAAAAATTCTGCCTAGTTCTGCCGATTTTCTGTCCATTTTCAGCCTAAAAATTTGCCCAATTTCTGCCCAAAATTATATCCGTTATTCTTAGTACTTATTGTCTTTCTTATGTATATGTAGTTGTTCTTTTAAATGGCGCCAAAAGAAGATAGAAAAGACCCGGCTTGGGCTTACTCTGAAAGAGCTCACGAGCTTACAATTACATGTTTTGTCTATGCACTATTTATTTTAATTTTTTTTAAAATTCCGGTTCACTTAAAAAAAGCGGGCGCTTCGCTTCTCGCTTCTTGTGAAATGGGGGTTGTCACTTTATCTCGCTTCACGCTCTTCACAACACTGTCCCCTCCATCTTGCCCCAAACCCATCCGCATCATAATGAAATCCAGGAACTCCCAATTAACATGGTCGAAAGCCTTCTCAAGGTCCAACTTGCATAGTAGGCTGGGTTCTCTATTTTTCCTTCTAGAGTCTACAAGTTCATTTGCCACCAAAAGCAGCATCCAGGATCTGCTTACCTTCCACAAACGCATTCTGGGAGGACGAAAAGACACATCAAGAACTTTCTTGAGTCTGTTGGAAAACACTTTAGAAATAATCTTGTAAATGCTCCCCACGAGACTAATAGGCCTGTAGTCTCTGATACAAGATGCACCTTTCTTTCTTAGGCACAATAGTAATAAAAGAGGCATTGATACTTCTCTCGAAAACATCATTCACATGGAAGTATTCAATGGCTTCCATCAACTCCCCCTTGATGGTGTCCCAACAGAGCTGGAAGAAGGCCAAGGAGAAACCGTCAGGTGCACCTCCTCCTCCTCGAAAGCCCTTTCTAGCCACTCACTGTCTCCCTCCCCTATGTGGTTGAACTCTATTCCCCTAAAGTCGGCCTCCAACTAACTTCCTCTTTATATAAGTTCTCATAAAACCCCACTATCGCCCCTTTTACCTCCTCTCCCTCAATCCTCACCCCATCCACAACTAAGGACTCTATGAAGTTTCTCCTTCGATTTGCAACCACCACCTTATGGAAAAACTTGGTATTAGAATCCCCCTCCTTTAACCATAGCGCCCTCGATTTTTGCCGCCAACTAGTCTCCTGAGCTATTGCTAACTCGACTATTTCCCTCTTAACCTCCCCCAATCTCGCTTTCTCAGATTCATCTAATTCCCTCGCCCCTTCCCCTATCTCTAGTTCTCCTAATTCATGCATAAGCTCCCTCATTTTAACCTCTACCCTCCCAAAAACCTCCTTATTTCATCTAATAATATCTACCTTGAGCAATTTAAGTTTCTTTGAAAGACCGAATGAAGGTGTCCCCGATACCCTGTAGCTTGTCCACATTCTTTCACCTTGTCACCAATCGTGGCACCTTCAACCACATGTTCTCGAATCGGAAGGGAGCACCGTGCTCCCTCTGCATCCATCTAGCATGATAGGCAAATGATCCGAAGTCGCCTAGGTAAAGGAATCTGCAGCACATTCGGCACTAGCTCATCCCAGGAGGGCGATATCAGAAATCTATCAAGTTTAGACCTTGAGTTGGAATCTTCCGCCCTGGCCAAGTAAACCTTTCCCCTGACAGAGGAAGATCAATGAGAAACTGATCATTGATGAAGTCAGAAAACTCCTCCATGGCCCTCGAAATCAGACTACATCCTAATCTCTCCTCCGAAAATCTAACAGTGTTAAAGTCTCCCCCTAGAACCCATGGAATGTCCTATTCCCCCATCATATTGGCCAGTTCCTCCTAGAAAAATACCTTGGACCCTTCTCCTACCGGTCCGTACACTCCCCCAAATCCCCATTCCACCCCATTCACTCTATCTTTAACAAGAGCCACTAAAGAAAAAACTCCCTTAATCTCCTTTACCTCCAAGCTTCTATCCCGACACTTCCCACTGCTGGAACCCAGTCATATTTTACCCAACTACCTCCCCAGACACTCCTCACAATCACATCCGACAAAACTTCCGTTTTTGTCTCCTGAAAAACGAACTAGGTTAGCACCCCACTCTTTAACACCCACTTTGATGATGGCCCCTTTGTTTGGGTCATTCATCCCCCTCACATTCCATGAAAGAATCTTAACTTCCATAAGTAACAATATCCCCCTTTTCCCCACCCCCTCTAACCAAGCTCCCTTCCTCCCTGTCACACACCCGGACCCTTCTCTGGTACACCACTACATCCCCTAAATTATTTTGCTTAACACCTTGACCCAACTCCCTCCCTGCACCATCATAAAAAGATTGTTGCTCAATCTCCCTCAACAGTTCTAACACCTTATCTTCCTTCCCTTCAAATGAAACACCTAGAAACTTCCCAAAGTTTAATAGTTTATCTTCCATCCGAAAGACATATCCCCTCCTTCAATCCGTGACGAAATTGGAGAGGTGTCGTCTATATGTACCCTTTCCTTGCTCCTACTGGAGGAATACAAGACCATAGCATTACTAGCAATAGGAACTTTAGGTGCCGAAAAGATCTCACCATTTCCTTGAGGGGTATCAACCTCTGAAATTAGCACCCTGCTGCTATAGGAATGACCAGAAACACCACTAGTGTAGCAGGAAGGAGGAGAGCATGGAACCCTTGGCGGCATATTAACTGGAAATACTGGTCCGACACTAACATCAATTGGGGCATGCTCAACAATCTTCCCAGAAGAAGAAGAAGCTTGAAGTGTAACCTCAGCATAACTAAGCCCCGGAGCAGATGAGAGGGTGATGGAGCTGGGTCCATCAGAGGCGGGAGACCGTGGAATAACAACACCATCTTTAGCCGGTGCTGCCCCTGAAGCAACGACCATCGAAGAGGGGCGCAGGTCACGAGAGCTTGGTGAAGAAATGCCACTGTGTGAAGCACCATTGGCAGAAGAAGGAGGAACGACTGTTCCCATATGCTTAGGAGCCTTATCTGACGCAACTTGAAATAATCTGGGCCCTTAGGATCAATTCTAATGGAATTGGGAAAAGTTGCTGGGCCCATGTGAGGAGGCCCATGCCTATACTTGCTGAAAACTTGCCCGGCCCTAAGATAATTAGAAGAGGACCGGCTCATTTTGCCTTTCCAGCCCGCATCATTAACCCATTCACGTCTTTTCCTCCTGTTGAAATTTTGTCTTCTTCTCCCAAAATCAAACCTCCCGTCTCTTCTCGATCTAACGTCTGATTCTGGCTTAGTCCACTGATCCGGTGTGCCCTCCCCTCCCCTCAGAGATTGATTTCCCCTCCCCTCCCTTCTATTTGACCTTCCCTTTTCTTCCGCCACTATCTCAGGCATAAAGATAGGGCGAAATCAGGGCTCAACCAAATCCTATAACTCAAGTATCCATCTTCCACCACAGTGGAGACAGGGATTCTGCCCCTTCCCTCACCACAATCCTCACTCGCGAGAGATCGTGTAAGCTGCATTTGATATCAATAAAACCCCCACAGATTTTTCCATTCTTCTTGAATAGGTCAATACATCAAAGATGCACCGGGAGACCCACCATGTTGACCACCAATGATTCGCTAGTGAAACGAGGGTCGAGACACCCATCGTGTTCCACCCATCTGTCTAGCTTTAAGAAGTTCCCATCGAACCACCTGCTTCCTCTAACAAGAATTTCTGAAGCTTGAGACTCGTCGACAAAACGAAAGAGATATTGTGTGTCCCACAGTTGCGATATTTTCAGCCCGTCCTTGACATTCCATACCTCTGCTGCCCAGTTCCTAACAGCCTCTGGAGAACCAACCCATTTGGGGAAAGACCCAATCAGACAAGATTTCAAGAAGACCTTGCGCCTGAGAGAGTGCTCCTCAGACAACGAGAAGTGCGGCTTCTGCCCTACGTCAAGCTTTCGATGACATCTTCCCCCAAGATCTAGGGCTGGCCAAGAGGCAACTTTTATGAAAGACATGTTTTTCAGTTTTCCAGATTCTAGAGAGAAGTAGGAGTTTCTCTCTGTAAAGTCCATCATATTCTAGATGCGGCTGTCCCAAAAAAGAAGAAGTGAGATCTGGCCGGAAAAATCTCAAAGGTTAGAAAAATCAGTAGTCACAGTGGGTGAAAAACAGAACAACGGAAACAGTCGCCGGAATCTGGGGTTTAATGGCTGGAAAAAGAAAAAGTCATCGGATTTTGGTGAAACTGAGACGGGAAGGCTCGGAAAGTCTGAAGAAAAAAGTTTGAAAAAGTCGCCGGAAAAAGCCACACGCATCGCGCGTGGCTAGATCTTGCCGGAAAATCTGGCGCGTTGGCCGCACGTGAGGGCGCGTGAGAGCTCGGTTGCCGGAGGACTTCACTTAAGTGCTTTGATTATGAGTTGAGATATTTGTAAAAGAAAATGACTTTTATGTTCATAAGAGGAAAATCGTATTTTTTTTAGTGGTAAATATTTTGTTGGAGAAAACATTTCGAATTTTGAAGGTAATCAAACACGGAATTGTTTACCTTGAAGAAGATATCTCTATCAAACAAACACATCTGTATACGCAGTATGGATTAAGCAATTATTAGATTGGTTCACTTCTCTTTCCGAACTTTTAGCATGTTATCTCTCTTTTCTACGTATTTTTAGATCTTCTTGATTGATGATTCCTACTCATACTATTTTAATCTTTCACTCATGCATTCCAAGCCAAAAGTAATGTAAAGAAGAGCACAAGTAGCTCTAAATAATTATGTCAATTATAAAAATGGGAATAAGAAACAATAAACGTAAACGCTCATTTTATTAGTCGTGTTCGTTACTACTTTTTGGAAAAAAAGAAGAAATAAGTTGAAAAATCAACACATGAGAACTATTTCCTGACGACTAAAAATCTGAAATAAATAAGTGAAGGGAAAATGTATTAGCTTTTCTTACTCGAACCAATGTTGTTAGATTTTGAGAATTGCAAGACAAAACCATCACAAGAGCTTAGAGCTTTGATTTGACTTTGGGCAGTTACACATTTGTTAATCTTTTTGAAATTTTTATCAAATGCTTCTACAGCCATCGGAAATATATTTCTTCTTTGTTTCCTATATGTGAGACCAGCAAAGCTCCCAGTCCCTTAGTAATTTGGATTACTAATAAGGTTCTCTCTGGTGTTTTTTTTGCATATTTCTTCTCATCACTATATTCTGCTTGGGTTTCTATCATTATAGGACTCCGGTCATGGATTGCAGATGCACTCCTCTTTGGTGGAAAGAATGGCCTTAGAAAGAGAATTAGAGGTGAGTGCGTTAATGAGTACAACACTTCTGCACATACCATTAAGGTGTTTATCTCATAGTATCTTTTGTCTGACATAATCTAATTCAAAGTTGGGTATCTCTCTGTCGAGAGTCGGATTAAAGATTAAAAATATTTGTTTTCATCTTTTTTATTGCAAATGACAGTCATTAAAACCCTCTTCCTATTTTACTGGAGACCAACTAGTTAAGGTTGTCAATTATTTACCTTTTTTCTCAAGTGCAGCCCATGTAAGTGGTATTTTTTCCTTTACATGAATAGGCGCATCATATAGACATTTTTTTCTTATTATGGATTGCAATAAAGTTTATGCATGTAGAACCTAGATCAGGATACAAATTTTAATATTTGAAGATGCTAGAACATTATGTGAAATGATTTTGGTCAAAATTGCACCTTACTTGCATGCACGTCATCAAAAAATGACTCACTTTGATGTGTTGAGTTGGTTGGGGAGTAGGTTAATAAATTGTTTGAAGTGTGAAACATTGACGCAGTTGAAAGAGATGTCACATCAAGTTTGAAATAGTATAAAGTAGAAGTGTTGGATAGGGAAATTAGTATTTCTGACGAATGGTTCTAGTAAAATGTATTCGGAAATGCTTCTGAAGAAACACATTTTCATAAGCAAACCATTATGTAGCTTTATTATAATTCCTTCCACACATTAGCAATAAAGTTCTGATCCTCTATGTCTTTCATGCTGCTTTGTAATTAAATTTACACTGTTCCATGGAAATTGTCTAATAATAGACCTAAGCTTGAATTTCACAACAAAAAAGGGGGTATTCGATCCAGACATGAAATGCTGCGTACATGCAAAGTATATGTCTGCTTCTGGTTCTCAATCTATGTGAAGAGAATTGGACACATAAATGCATATATGTGGATGTCTGAGTGTCCATGTGGCAGACGGTTAAACCCTCGAAGAAATGCTGATAGTTTCTCCATTGGACTTCTGTTTGGTAGTACTTTGTTGACTCATGGATATATATGTCTGTGCTCACAGTCTCAAGGGTTTGTTCATTGTTTAACAGGGGCATCAGGGTTGTGTGAATGCAATAGCTTGGAACTCAAAAGGCTCGCTTTTGATATCGGGATCAGATGATACAAGAGTATGATACTCTCTACGCCTCGTTGCTCCCTTATTCTTCTATTTTAGATGAACTGTTAAAAGCTTCTCAATGTGATAGCTGGGTCGGTTTTAGAGTCTGCAAGATAGCCCTGACAAGGACCACATACTTGTATATATGTTCTTTATATTTATTCCACCCTGTCAAGTAGACAGATTGTTGTTAATTAGTAGTCATTTGAAACTCTTTAGTATGTTTTATATTGATCATTTTTGTATGTAGTTTTCTTGTGAGAGGCTCAAGTCTATTCCCATTCTTTTTCCAAAGTGCGAAAACATAGGTGTTTGACTTGGACAGACAGAGAAGTTTTATTTAGTGTTTACCATGAGTGCAGTGACGAGGATGGGGGTGGGGAACTTCGTAAGTTGTTTTAGTTGTGGATTTATTGCCTGCTGAATACCATTTATCGTGGCTTTGATGATTCTGCGCATTGTGACGTTTGCATCATACAACAAAGTGAGAAAAGACTGTCAACAAAAACCTTGAGATTTATTTGCTATTTTGTTCCATGGGTTAGATGTGATCAGTTGAGGGTTGACTCGAACAGAGTTGAGCCAATCATAGTACTGGAGGTGTCAAATCTGCAGTTTGATACATTTTAGTTAGCACATAAGTCGATCTTTCCATGGAAAGATGTTTCAACAATAACAAATCCAGTGAAATTCCACAAGTGGGATTTGGGGGGAGGGTAGTGTGTACGACGATCTTGCCCCCACCTTTCAAGATAGAGAGGCCGTTTTCGATAAACCATCGGCTCAAGAAAACATAGTTAGAACATTGTTGAAAAGAAATGCAGTAATGGAGAAGTGGAAAAGAAGTGTACAAGATGCAAGAACAACAACAAGATAATAAGATAACCGAAGCAAAAAAATAACTGATAGTAATAGAAATCTAACTACAAGCAAGTACGAGAATAATATCCTTTACCCTAATTTTCGACCTCTACACCTTCCTATCAAGGGTCATGTCCTCGGTAAGCTAAAGATGTGTCATGTCCTGCCTAATCACTTCTTCCTAATGCTTCTTTAGCCTCCTTCTACCTCTTCTTAGACCCGTCATGGCCAACCTCTCACACCTTCTCACTTGGGCATATGTGCATCTCCTCTCCACATGCCCGAACCATCTCAGCTTCGCTTCCCGCATCTTGTCCACCACGGAGGACACTCTTACCTTGTCCTGAATATCTTTATTCCTAATCTTTTCTCTCCTAATATGCACACACATCAATTTCAATATCCTGATTTTCGCTACTTTCACCTTCTTGACTAGCCAACACCCCGCCCCATACAATATAGTCCGCCTAACAACCACTCTATAAAACTTACCTTTAAGTCTTGGTGGCACATTCTTATCATACAAGACACCAGATGTAAGCCTCCATTTCATCCACCCCGCTTCAATACAATGTCTGACATCATTGTTGATTTCCACTTTACCTTGGATTATCGACTTAAGATACTTGAAATTTTCTCTCTTCGGGATGGCTTGTGTATCAAGCTTGACTTCCAAACCAGCTTCATGAGTTACGTCACTAAACTTGCATTCTAAGTATACTGTCTTAATCTTACTCAACTAAATTAAAACCCTTAGACTTTAGGGTCTGTCTCCAAACTCTAGCCTAGTGTTAATACCGCCTCGTGTCTCGTACAATATTTCATATGTTCAGTTGCTTTAACATTTTTTTATAGTAGTTTAAGCTTGCTAAGCTACCATAAGAGCATCCATGGTTATGTAAATGCCTAATAATTTACCTTGTAATGTTGATATTGCAAGAAAGGGAACCTTGGCGTAACTGGTAAAGTTGCTGCCATGTGACAAGAAGGTCACGGGTTTGAGCCGTGGAAACAGCCTCTTGCAGAAATGCAGGGTAAAGCTGCGTACAATAGACCCTTCTGGTCCGGCCCTTCCCCATAACGGGAGCTTAGTGCACTAGGCTGCCCTTCATGTCGATATTGCAAGTCCCTAGTGACAGCACATCTAGCTGTTTGAGGTAATTGTTAGGGAGACACTTCAAATACCGTTCTTTGACTTTTTGTCAAACCATATTCTTATTATAGACTTTCTTTGGACTGTTCTCCTTCTGTCTCTGATTGTGATGATTCACATCAAAGAGAGATATCAAACTTTCTTCTGTACATTTTTACCTAAATAATACATTGGTTTTTGGGAAAATAATTTCTTGCTTTGTTTTAAATCAGTTTGAGCTCCACTGACTGTAGAAGCAACCCGCTTATCTAAGGTCCATATTATAAATAAGCAAATATAGCTTGATATCCGAAATGGGCTTCTTGAATCAATCTGTTTATTTTAGCCAGTTTGACTGCTGATATGTTGATTACTAATGTTGTAAACAATAACTGTAGACATCAGATGACCATTTCAGATCAAATGGTCTTTATTCTCTTGATCCTTTAGAAAATTGGCATTCAAATAGCAGCCCAGGGCTAAGTCTCCTCTCTAACAACGTGGTAGTGACTTGCTTTAGAAATCTTTTCCTTTCAATCATGATCCTCTACCTGGTAGAGAGTGGCATGTCCTCTGAGGATTTTCGTATTGTAGTGATCTAAAGTGAGAAGGTGTAGGCGTTTACTAATATTTATCTGGCATCAACATAAAAACTCTGTTTATGGCTTTATGCCCTGATCCACTTTACTTGTTGCTATTCCCTTGGGAAAAGGGAAAGCTATTCTTGCCATGGACTGTCTTGGTGGATAGGTGATAAAGAACATTGCTCAACAAGCTGTGAGGTTTGTTTCTTTATTCTTATTGTTTAGGATGAGTACTAACCTTCTTCCCTTGGTAATTCTTTGTTTCTGGTGTGTCGTTCTTAGTTCTCCTCCGAGATGGATGATCCATCTCTGTGTTCATCCATCAAATGGCACTCATAATAAGCAACAAAATTCAAATAACTACATACACAAGTTTTGTTCCTTGTGATGTTACGGCTACTGGATGATCCTGCATCTTTAAAATTGAGGACCTCCATGAATTGTGATGTAACAATTATTTGGAGTTTTGGTCACACGTGAAAACAGTTAGGGTTGACACGAATATATTCCTCTGAAGGGAGGGTAAGAATTTGAGATAGAGAATTATCCTATTTTTCAAATCTAGAGATGATTGAATAAAAGAAAGTTTTATATAAACTTAAACTTAAGATGGAATGTAAATCTTCAGAGATGCTTTGTTACATCTAGTTTAAATGAAGAGCTATTACTGACACAAATAAGAAATCAAAGCAAGGGCTGCCGCTGGGTCTTCCAGGAGTAGTCTGGCAAAAGCTCTTGAATGCGACTTGAAGATGGAACAGTTTGTCGAAGAGCTGGTTGAGAATCTTGTGAGCAATTGTTCACAATTTCTTTTGCACTTTGCAGGATATTTTTGGGGCCCCTTAGTTTATGGTTACTTTATCTGTATTGCAATCCCTGGGTCAGTTGATATTTGGCATCTTGTGTTTGATCACTAAAATCTGAGTGAAAAAAAAACTTTATTTGATGCAGATGAATATCTGGAATTATTCAAGCCGCAAACTTTTGCATTCCATTGAGACCGGTCACACTGCCAACATATTCTGCACGAAGTTTGTTCCAGAAACTTCAGATGAGCTAGTCGTTTCTGGAGCAGGAGATGCTGAAGTAGTTTATTGATACACCAAACCTTTGTGTGTTTTTATACGATGCTGTTCACTTGCCTTGAGTGGGTATTTCAGAAATTAATGCTCTCTTTATATTTTCTTTATATGGCAGGTTCGTCTTTTTCATTTGTCTCATCTAAAGGGAAGAGGTGCTGAAGACAGTGCTTTGACTCCATCCGCTCTATTTCAGTGTCATACCAGGAGGGTTAAAAAAATAGCTGTAGGTGTTCAGGCAGCGGGGAAACATCCTTTTAAGTGATAATCAAGTATTTTTTGATTTTATTTCGTTTCTATTTATTACTATGCTGCTCTGTTTCTAATTATAGGTTGAAGTTGGGAATCCTCATGTAGTATGGAGTGCTAGTGAAGATGGGACAATGAGGCAGCATGACTTACGGGAGGGTGCGTCTTGTCCCCCAGCTGGTTCTTCTCGTCAAGAATGCCGTAATATACTTGTTAGTCCTAACTCACCCTGCGTTGTGCTGAATTATATTTCCTGCTTCACCCAAAGGCTAAAGATCCCCTATCTCTCTTATTAGAAGATCAAGTTACAGCTGCCTCATCAATGAGTTTTTTTTCTCACTTTGTTGTGACATCATCATAAGGTGCTTTGGGTATACTTTTTTGTAATTTTGGCAAAGGTAACTCTGTTTGGTGCTCTAATATTTTTTCCTTGGCTAGCCTGAAGCTTTAGCTCTGCCAACTCAAGAAGTTTATATGATTAGTATTGATTTACATTTGTTGTATAACCATAACTGCAACTTTTGAAGACTTTGATTCTTTCTCGAGTGGTTGATTTTAATGTTTCCAAATAGTCGATCTGCATTTGTAGTCAAGCGAGTTGATATGAATGTTAAGAACTTTGATTTAAGCTGTTATGTATCTAAACAGTTTGCATTTCAATATGTTTGGTACATGATGACAGCTTGACTTACGCTGTGGAGCTAAGAAATCATTAACTGATCCTCCGAAACAGTTGTTTGCTCTGAAGTCGTGTGATATTAGCTCCACAAGGCCTCATTTGCTCCTCGTTGGTGGAAGGTGTAATTGTCTTTACTAGTTTATTGCAATAAGGGTATATTTCAGGCCGTACTGCTGGTTTTCTAATCTGCTATTTAATTTTTGCAGTGATGCTTTTGCTCGGTTGTATGATAGGAGAATGCTGCCTCCATTATCCTCGAGTCAAAAAAAGCTGCCACCTCCACCTTGTGTCAGCTACTTCTGCCCAATGCATCTTTCTGATCGTGTTAGTTTCAGTTTCAGTTTCTGTATTATCTAACTTTAGAGTCTGCTAACAGTTTTGCTAGCTAGAATTTATATTATTTCTTTATCATTAGAGGTACTGTGGTTTTAGTAGATCATTGGGAACACCTCATTTCTTTTTGCACTTTGCGGCTGCTTGCACTGAAGATGTCCTCCTTGTAACCTTCTTCTGACTTCATAGAACAAGAAATCATTGAGAAGTTCTTGCAAGGAACTTGTGTAGTCCACTACATGCTATATTGTCAATCCTGTAGTTGGAAGTGGATATCAATGAGCTGTCTAGTCGTTTTTTTGTTAGAGGGAGAAAACGAGGAGGGGGTCCTGAATAGGATCGCATGCTTTTTTCTGCAAAACATGACTACTTTAAATTTGATTAATCCAAAGAGGGCAATCCACTTCTGACATGGTTTTTCGTTGCTGCCAACCATCTTAAAATTTAACTACGGTTACATGGTCCATCTGTGTCTGTGTGTGTGTGTGTGTTTGTGTAAACTACAATGCAACTACATTGGAAAAGGAGGGACTGGAAAGTAGCTCACTTTATAGAAAGTGAGTTACTACACTTTATCATGGCCATGTAATAATAGCATACTAGATTAGTGCAGCTGTGGCTAAATTTTACAATGGATATCTATTTCTATAGAATTTCTTGCCATGTAAAGTTAGTTTTACATCCATTTAATAGCAACTCTTCTTACTTCTGTGTGTGTGCGTTCACACACATACATATCGCATATTAGTCTTGCTGTAAGTCTGTAACCCATCACTGCTTATTTTCCTAAGTGATTGTAGCATATCATGTGGCTTCGAAAATGGGAGCTGATGAATTTTCCTCTCTTTTTCCTCAGGGACGTTCCAGCTTGCATCTGACTCATGTCGCATTTAGTCCCAACGGAGAGGAGGTTTTGCTTAGCTACAGTGGAGAACATGTATACCTGATGGATGTGAATCCTGGTACATAGCTTCCGTTGTATTCTATCTTACAATCGGTAACTTTGTTACTGATTCTGTTTTCACTTTCCTCTGCCACCTCGTATGGTTGTGCGGCTTGTGCTTTTAGTTTATGGAATCACTTGAAATGTGTGATGAATCTAACTTGTGCAGTATTAGCTATAATGGGTTCAAGGACAGTACTTGAGGAATTCTGTTAGAGATTTCACGTATTGAGTATTCAATTGTTATACTATGTTTTTTCTGCTGCTCTCCTTTCTGTTGTTGAAGCCGACTTTAATTAGTTTTTAACAAGTTTGAAAGATAAGCAATATGGAGGAAAGAAGAAAAGAAGATGTACTTTTGTTGATAAGGTATGATAATGAAGAACATACTAATAGTATTATATAATAAGCACACGATATTTCGGGGTATTTTATGTGTAATTAATGCGATCTTATGTTTGTTCTGTACCATCGGGGTAGCACAGAGCACTTCGTGCATGGGGAAGCTTGTTTTTATATCAGTGACCTCTGTTAGTTACTCATTAAGTTGCTCTTCATTCTTGTCAAAGTGGCGACCTCGTTGAGGGGAGAGCAAAATTTATTGTAGTTGGCTTCTTTTTATTGTTTGTTGATGGTGCTCTTCTTTTGGTAAGTGGTACACTGATCTCGGGATCACTGTACTTGTATTTGTACACAGTCTTGGTGCCACATTCATGTAAGTATCTGATTTGTTAGAAAAACTGAAACTCTTTGTGCATGAGCGCCCGTGCCAGATATACTGGGTGTTGTTCAAGGTTAATTGACAAATGATTTTAGCCCTGTCAACTTGCTTCCAGTGCTTGGTCCTCGTGCATGTGATATTCGAAAGTGACTGTGAGCTGAAAGTAAATTGATTCACTACTACTTGCGGAGATATTACATTCTTTGTGCTTGAAAGCTTAAGATAAATCATACTTGAAGCTCTGGTGATGTTACTGTCTTATGATTGATGAATTTTTTATTGGTTGTAGCACATGGAGGTTCTATGCCGTATACTTCAGGAGATGTATCAAACCTGATGAATTTTTCTCCCTTGCTCAATGGAATCGAATTGCAATCATCAGTTAGTGGAATCTTTGTAAACGGTTCTTCATCGAAAAAAATTCCAGCTACCAAGGTTATTCTTCCTTCTTTACCCCTCCCATGATCTCCTGCTCCCTGGCCCAAAGTGATAAAAAGTTGCATTTTGCTTTCTCTTGCTTTAGGATGACAAATCATAATCATCAATGTTTCCTTCTTCTCCAGCTAGAAAAATGCAAAAAATTGATTCAGATGGCAATGAAGTCTTTGAAAGAAGATTCCAACTTTTATTATGGGATAGAAGCTTGTAATGAAGTCTTGGACGGTTGCAGGGATGACATTGGTCCCCTTCTAACCTTCGAATGTTTATGCACTCGTGCAGCAATATTGCTCAAGGTGTCTGAAGTCAGACAATTTCCTTATTGTACTGCGTTAACGCTTATTTAAGGATAGTATACCTAATTTAAAAAATCTTTGGCCTTTTATCAGAGGAAGTGGAAAAATGATGCACATATGGCTATAAGAGATTGTCATAGAGCTAGAAAGCTCAATTCATCTTCCTT
Organism: Nicotiana paniculata; assembly: GCA_005239505.1. Classification (NCBI taxonomy): domain Eukaryota; kingdom Viridiplantae; phylum Streptophyta; class Magnoliopsida; order Solanales; family Solanaceae; genus Nicotiana; species Nicotiana paniculata. The sequence continues at coordinate 55,688 of ML327845.1, read as the reverse complement.
TAGGCCTCTTCTTTTGATCGCTGATGCTCTTTCACAGGTATGTTATTCAGTGTTTGTAGGATTCTGTGGCTTAATTTTTTTTTGTTCATATGCTGGATAGGAGTAAGCGCCCAATTCCCATGTGGGCATATGTGGGCATTTGCGCTCATCCCTCCATTCATGGTCGCAGTCCTCTTAGCCATATGGTTTTTCTTGCTTGGTTGTAATCGTCCTTCTCTCGCATTTCTTTTTCCAATATCGCATAGTAGTATCAATTATCGGTGAGAAATACAAAAGGTGATTGTGCATCATATTTATGATTGTGAGAATGCACGAGAAAATATATTATTCACATATCTTAACAATGATACAATAGGCCCTATATATATATATAAAATACATGTCCTATTCCTTACATATGGGATTATGGTTATTTACTACTATATAACTACCAAACTAGACACTCCCCCTCAAGCTGGTGCATATAAATCATATGTATCGAGCTTGTTACATATATAACTAATACAAGAACCAGTGAGGGGCTTGGTGAAAATATCAACAAGCTGATTATTCGACTTCACAAATCTTGTAGCAATATCTCCTAAGAGTATCTTTTCTCTGATGAAGTGACAATCAATCTCAATGTGTTTAGTCCTCTCATGGAACACCGAATTTGATGCAATATGAAGGGCATCTTGATTATCGCACACAAGTTCTATCTGGCTGATGTCACCAAATTTCAACTCCTTGAGCAATTGTTTGATCCAAATTAGCTCACATGTTGCCATAGCCATTGCTCGATATTCTGCTTCTACACTAGATCGAGCAACTAAATTTTGTTTCTTGCTCTTCCAAGACACCAAATTGCCTCATACGAAAATACAATATCTAGACATAGAACGTCTATCACAAGGTGATCCTGCCCAATCAACATCTGAGTATCCAACGATCTGCTCATAGCCTCGATCCTCAAACAATAAACCTTTGCCTGGAGCAGATTTTATATACCGAAGAATGCGGACAACTGCATCCCAATGACTATCATAGGGAGAATCCATAAACTGACTTACAACACTCACAGAAAAGGAAATGTCAGGTCTAGTCACTGTGAGATAATTTAATTTACCAACCAGCGGCCTATATCTTGAAGGATCGCTAAGCGGCTCCCCCTGTCCTGGCAGAAGTTTAGAATTCGGATCCATCGGAGTGTCAATCGGTCTACAACCTGTCATTCCTGTCTCCTCAAGAATGTCTAAGGCATACTTCCGTTGTGATATCACAATACCTGAGCTAGACTGAGCGACCTCAATACCCAGAAAATACTTTAGTTTGCCCAGATCCTTAGTCTGAAAGTGTTGAGAGAGATGTGGCTTCAATTTAGTAATACCATCATGATCATTGCCGGTAATAACAATATCATCAACATAGACCACCAGATAAATACAGAGACTCGAAGCAAAATGCCGATAAAATACAGAGTGATCAGCTTCACTCCGAGTCATGCCAAGCTCCTGGATAACTGTGCTGAACTTACCAAACCAGGCTCGAGGAGACTGCTTTAGACCATAAAGTGACCGGCGCAGGCGACATACAAGGCCACGAGACTCCCCCTGAGCAACAAACCCAGGTGGCTGCTCCATATAAACTTCATCCTCAAGGTTACCATGTAAAAAAACATTCTTAATGTCCAGCTGATAGAGAGGCCAATGACGAACAACAACCATGGATAGAAAAAGACGGACTGATGCTACCTTAGCCACGGGAGAGAAGGTATCACTGTAATCGAGCCCAAATATCTGAGTATATCCCTTGGCAACAAGACGGGCCTTAAGTCGATCAATCTTGCCATGTGGACCAACCTTGACTGCATACACCAGTGACAACCAACAGTAGATTTACCTGAAGGAAGAGGAACGAACTCCCAAGTACCACTCGTATGTAAAACAGATATTTCGTCAGTCATAGCCTGTCGCCATCCTGGATGAGACAATGCTTCACCTGTAGACTTAGGGATGGAAGCAGAGGACAAAGAAGATATAAAAGCATAATTGGGTGATGACAGACGATGATAACTTAAACCGACATAATGGGGATTAGGATTAAGTGTGGTCCGTATACCTTTCCGAAGTGCAATCGGTGTATTAGGAAGAGACAAGTCTGCAGTAGGAGTAGGGTCAGGTGCAGGACGTGAATCAGCTGGGCCTGATGCTGGGTGCAAACGATGATGATAAGTCAAGAGTGGTGTTCCTGTGGCTGGGGATCTAGGAGGAGCCACATTAGACTCCCTAACCGTTGGAATGGGTAAAACTTCTGTGGCGGAAGGTGAAGGAGGAGCTGTAGTAAACTCCTTAAAGGTCGGTATAGGTAAGACCTCAGATATATCAAGGTGGTCAGAAGAGGTAAAGAAAGGTTTAGACTCAAAAAATGTGACGTCTGATGACATAAGGTACTTACGAAGATCAGGTGAGTAACAACGATATCCCTTCTGAACACGAGAATAACCAAGGAAGACACACTTGAGAGCACGAGGAGCTAATTTATCTTTCCCAGGGGCTAAGTTATGAACGAAACAAGTGCTCCCAAAAACACGAGGGGGAAGAGAGTATAAGTGTGACTGGGTAAACAATACTGAATACGGGATCTTATTCTGGATGGGAGATGAAGACATCCGATTAACTAAATAACAAGCTGTGAGAACTGCATCGCCCCAAAAACGCAGCGGAACATGAGATTCAATGAGAAGTGTGCGAGCAGTCTCAATGATGTGCCTATTCTTTCTCTCTGCAACCCCATTTTGCTGAGGGGTATAAGGACAAGATGTCTGATGAATTATTCCTTGAGAGGTCATAAACTGCTGAAATTGAGAGGATAAATATTCTAAGGCATTATCACTGCGAAAAGTGTGAATAGAAACACCAAATTGATTTTTAATTTCAGCACAAAAATTCTGGAATATAGAAAACAACTCAGAACGATCTTTCATTAAGAAAATCCAAGTACATCTTGAATGATCATCAATGAAACTAAGAAAATAACGAAATCCCAAGGTTGAACTGACTCTACTAGGACCCCATATATCAGAATGAACTAAAGAAAAAACTGACTCTGCATGACTCTCAATACTACGAGGAAAGGAGGCTCGGGTATGTTGCCCGAGCTGACACGACTCACAATCTAATGTAGATAAACTAGACAAACTAGGCACCATCTTCTGAAGCTTGGATAAGTTTGGATGTCCTAAACGTATGTGAATTAGGTCCGGAGAATATGTAACTAGACATGCCTTGGAGGAATTGAGTGAGTTAAGGTAGTAAAAGCCTTCTGATTCAAGTCCTGTTCCAATCGTCTGTCCCGTACTGCGGTCCTGCATAATAAAAGAATCATCAATAAAATATATACCACAATGGAGGGCACGAGTCGAACGACTAACATATGCAAGATTAAAAGGACAGCCAGGGACATAAAGAACAGAATCTAGAGTGACAAAGGGTAGGGAATTCGCTTGTCCAACTCCTTTTGCTTTAGTTTGAGACCTATTGGCTAATGTAACAGTGGGAAGAGACTGAGAATACGCAATATTTGACAAAAGTGATTTATTACCAGAGATATGATCAGAAGCGGCTGAGTCCACAACCCATTGTCCAAGAGTACTAGACTGGGAAACACAAGCAAAAGAATTACCAGCAACAGAAGTATCAGTCATCTGAGCAACAGAGGCTACTTGTGGAGATGTCTGCTTACTTGCTCGATACTGAAGGAACTCATTATACTCCCCTTGAGATAAAGAAAATCCCTGGTTACCTGTAGTCTCGGTCTAAGCAACATAAGCATTTTTGGATGGACGACCATGTAAAGAATAGCACACGTCACGAGTGTGTCCAAGTTTATGACAATAAGAGCACTTGGGTCTAGATCTTCCAAAACGACCTCCTCCTCGTCTTTCTCCATAGTTGGAGATGCCCGATTGTCCACTGACTAGGATGCGAGAACAGATGAGTCAAGTGTCTGTGATGAGAACACTGGGTGACTTTCAACAAGGCGAATAATCGAGAGAACAATTCATCAACTGTGGGGACAGTCGGACTAGCCAAAATCTGATCGCCTACTGAGTCAAGATCATTAGGAAGTCCAGCAAGAGTAAGAATAGAAACATCTTTTGTCGCTGCTCTTGTTGCTTTTCAACACTAGCAGAAACTGACATCAACTTCTCAAGTTCCTCCATGACTGCCTGTACTTGTCCTAAGTAAGTAGACATATCTAATTCATATTTCTTTAAATTTGTCATCCGCGATATCACATCATAGAAACGAGATATGTCATTAGTGTATAAAGTGCGAGCCTTTTCCCAAACCAAATAACATGTCTGGAATGGACGAAACAAGGGCATCAACTTGGAATCAATAGATCGCCACAGAATACTGCATAGTTGAGCATCGATCTTCTCCCAAAGTGTTTTGGCCTTTTCATCTCCTTCGCTAGACTTCTCGATTAGATGATCTTGAACACCTTGACCTTTACACCACAACTCGACAGACGAAGCCCAAGCTAAGTAGTTTGAACTTTCCATTAAAGGTTCTGAGGTAATCATTACACCGGAACTGCCAGAGCCCAGGTTTTTAGACCCGAAAGCATCAACTCCCGTTGAAGAGAGGTCTATAAAATTATCACCAAATAACAGAAAGAATCAATTGAAAACTCCTTGAAATAGACGAAGGAGACATTGTTTTGCCGGCAAATGTAGCTGCCGGAAAACAAACAGTGTAGTCGCCGGAAAAACTCAAAGTACTCGGAATCAAAAAAATAAAAGCACGGGCAGGGTCGGAATTGCTATGCGACCAGGCTGTCCTGAAGAAGCTCAGCCAAAAAATGGCTGGAAGAAGCCTCGTGCGCCGGCGCGTGACGGCGCGTGGGAGGGGGTCTGCCGGAGAAATTTTTACGGGTTGGTCGCCGGAAGCGGATCTACCTCGTGGTGGTGTTGGTTTTTGCACAACACCAACGGATATTGTTTTTTGTCGAAAAAAATGCCCTAAAAGGTCGCCGGAATTGAAGCACAATGACTGTTTTGGCTGGGTTTTCTTTCCCGGATGTTTTCTCGCTGCTGCTCTGATACCATGTGAGAATGCACGGGAAAATATATTATTCACATATCTTAACAATGATACAATAGGCCCTATATATATATATATATAATACATGTCCTATTCCTAATACATATGGGATTAGGCTTATTTACTACTATTTAACTACCAAACTAACAATGATGTACTCAAAATTTAAGGCGACGTATATGCTTTTAGTCATATTTTAACTCATACTGTGATATAGTATCAAAATCATTTGAAGTTTTAGGATTCTCTTTAGAATAAGTTTTTCTTCTCCGACATGAAATAACTTGGGAAAAAGTGGATTTTACCAGTCATTCTTATTAGTAAACCTTGTAAATGGTTTAGATACTTTTGCTTACATTATTTTAGTTAAGTTTATGATTAATGTTTCTAGCACTTGATAATTTCTTGCCTCCCAAGAATGTTAATTTTTTTAATAAGGTCGAGAATGTTACTTATTAGCTTCCTAAAAAAAGAATGTTAATTATTAATGCTATTTAGGAAATAAGTCTCCTTTGGTTTGGTTTCAAATATGCACTAATCCTCCGTATTATATACCTTTGATATAATTAGGTATTGTTTGTCGCTATCCATACCTACATATATATTTGCAGACTAGGATAGCGGGTAATTGATTATTTATCTGATTTTGCATTTAGCACTTGATTGTTACTGATATTATTTGCAGTTGGGTAAACATAAAGAAGCATTGGAGTTTGCTATTGGCGCTCAATCCTCGGCTCCATCTGATTCTGAAGTTGCCCTAAAGGTGGAGAGTATAAAAGATCATATCGCTGCAGGTTAGTGACTTACTTGTTGAGCCTGTGATTTTAGTAGTTTCTTGCCTAAAACAAAAGATGTTAAGCTGGTATCAATGTGAGCTCTATCAAAATCCTATTGAAAAACTAGACTACTGCTGAGTATATTCTAGTTTTTAAATCTTTCAGTTCCCTTTTCCCAGTACTTCTGTAATCTTGTTTGTAGTTTTCCTTATCCATGACTAGCTGATGAGTTATTGAAGACCCTAGAGCACCATGAGTTTACCGGGTTTTTCTAATTATGTTATTTTTCCACCACCATAAGGACTATGTTCATGTTTTCCTGTCTGCGCTGCTGTTTTCGGTCCTCTGGGAATCACTGCTCCCTTCAACTTGATGTTAATTTTGTTCTTGTGTGTCACTTTCTGATTAATCTTTCAGAACTCTTATTATAGCTTCAACGTCAAAATGATTTTTGTAGTTATTTCTATGGATGGAATATAGCTGTAGAGAACTCAATATTGTTGAGGATTTGAGATTCATTTCACTCAAGCTTATTGTTGTCGGGAATGCTAATTCAATTCATGCTTTAATGCGTACCAACAATATTCCTGGATTTACAGCTGAAGCAGACAAAGCAAATAAGGCAAATGGAGGAGAATCTAGGTCAGATCCTCGGGCAGGAAGAGTATTATCTTTAAGTGACATACTTTATCGTTCAGACGCAAACAGTGATGCATCGCAAGATGGTCCCAGGTCCGAAAGAGATGATTCTGATGATGACGAGGAGTTAGAATTGGCTTTTGAAACATCAATATCTGGTGATGAAGGACGGGATGTTGATCCCGATGTCCTTCATGGAAGTTTGAACTTAAGAATTCATAGGAGAGGTGATTCCACTGGGGAGACTGGACGAGCAAATGGTGCTAGTGTTTCGCCAACCTCGAGTCAAAAAGAGAAAGCAGCTTACAAGGTTTTGGCTTGAATGTTGTTTTTCTATGCTGTAAAGTCTCTCTTTATTTATTCTCTGGATTCAGAAAAGATGTTCTTTTCTCTATCCTTTTACTGTGATGTGTTTGCTTTGATATGCTTGTGCATCTTCGTGTTTTGTTGAGGCTTTTTGTCTACTGAGGTCATGAGTGTAGCAATGGTTCTGCATATGATATTAAATCTTTATATCTTGAACTGCTGGTTAGGTTGTTTTTACCTGATTAGTATCTCTTTTTCTTTGTTTCCAGAAGAGTTAATCTAAGCCGAAAGTCCCTAATATCATCTCGAATCTCTTTCCGGCAACTGGTTTTATACTTTGAATTCTATTGTCTCTCAAAGCATAACACTGCTCTTGGTGGCTGGTCTGGCCGTCTGGGTAGATTGTGAGTGATGACTTGCTGATTTCTGTTGCTTATGAATCCCCCTGCTCCAACGCTTGGTTATGTCGAATAGATAGTTCACATAATTTGCCCATACTCGTATGGAACTGAATTTTATTTGCTTACTTGACCAACAGTTTTGAGGTTATTATTTAAATTTCAAAGGTATCATAGGTTGTAGAAAGTGAACTGAAGTGTGAAAAGTCATACAAATAATCAGATGCATCCAATTGATCACTGTAATTGTCTGACATACCATTGTGTAGACTGCTTTATTTATGAGTTCTGGAATTGTAGTTGGGTGGCACGAGTTTCATTTGTTAAAAAGTGTCTCAATACTCGTAATCTTGGATTTAATTTGTTAAAAAGGATGTCAATATGCTCAGGAAAGCCAAATTTTCTAATAGTTGAACATTTCTTGCTCAGAGAAGTTTCTTCCCCCTTGTTATCTGGATGCCTGCACATCTTGTCTTTCAATATCAAGTTTGTTTCTTGTTTAAACAGTGTTCTTTTTTGTTCTCTCAAATTATATTGCAGCCTGAAGCAGTGATAGATATGAAGCAAAGATATGTTGGTCATTGCAACGTAGGCACTGATATAAAACAGGCGAGCTTTCTTGGAGAACGAGGTATATTCAACTATTTTTAATGGTTTCCATGCAGATATTCATGATTATCCTAAAACGTTATCTGGTTATTATAGTTGAGTAGAAGAACTGCCTTTCATCTGCTTTGCTCCCCTGTAATCTCTTTCAGAAGGATCTGTTAAACTAAGAAATTAAGCCTACATAGATGTCAAAGTCAACTGGTCTGTATGTGTGACACTATGATGGTTGAAGGTTGTTAAAAGAGGATGCACGTAGAAGGAAATTTGTCTCAAAAGACCAATCTCTAAGAATCCACGTGGATTTGGCTATATGCAAGCAAAAGATCCATATAGTTGATAAGAGATTAACGGCTTAGTGATGTACATGAGCAGACACTTTTGTTGTATATTTTGGCTATGCATCTTCTTGATGCCATTTAATGAAATTCTCTTACTTCATCAAAAAAAGAAATTAAGGCTTAGTGATGTTGATGCTATTATTTTATGTTTAGTGTTTGCCAGAAGGTCTTTAGCTTGTTTAGAAATTTGTAAACCAATAGTAAATATAGAGAACCTTAAGTTCGCCGTGAGTTCTTTAGTTTCTTTAGATATTTGTAAGCCAGTGGCAAATGTAGAGAACTTTAAGTGTTAGATAACATAATTTGTCCTGAAAGAGCAACTGTTGCTTGTTGGGTTGAAATGGGTAGCGTGATATTGATGATTCATGTAGTCAACCCAATTAATTAGGATTGAGGAATAATTGCTGTTTTTTTACAACGCTGAGCTTTGCATAGTTTCTAGGAATACCTGTTGTGACAGCATAGAGATCATTCATGTAGCTCATTTCTCTCATTGCCTTCTAATGTAGGAGTAGTTGGATAGAGATCACTCATGTAGCTCATTTCTAGTTGCCTTCTTATGTAGGAGTAGTTGGTTTGAGTAAGTTACCGTGGAGTTAGCTCATCTGATCAGATTTACCTTCCCTTAATAGGATAACCAATCTCACGAGGATAAAATGGCATTAGCAATTGTACATATACTCTTTTTCAATTAAGTGTAATCTCACTGGGAAATCTTAGCAATCCAGTTGGTTGAACTTTCACCTTATTGGAGAGGGTTCAATTTGCCACTGCCTTGATCCACTTGGCGACATCCGCTCCTCCTGCTGAGCTGGTTCCCTGTCTCCGATGTGTAACGGAAAGATCGATTGGTTTACGGGATACATTCATGAATGCACTCTCTGCTGTGCCTGTCTAGACAAACTTGATTCAAGTCACTCCACCAATTTTACAATAGTACCATGCCTTAATAATCACATAGGCACCAGGCTTGACAAGTTCAAGCAAAATTGTAGGAGGAGCGGGCTACACCTAGCTTAGCCTATTCAATATGCCATTTGAGAAATTTCTCTTTTGGCTGAGTACATTGGCTGCCTTCTCCAAAAAACGAAAGAAAAAAAGAATACATAGGCAGCCCCCTGAACTTGTCAATTTTTTTCATTTAGGCGCCTCAATTGAGACCATAACCTATTGGGCTTCTGAACCTCACTGCAATGTGTGTCTATTTAACCCTTCACCATGAGCTTAAAAAAAACGAAACACGTGTAATTCAGATGCTATGATGTGGAAAATATCCAATGAAACAAAGACGTGGCATAATCTTTAAAAAAAGTTTTTGGGTCCCAAAAAGTTACTTTTGTTTTACAGCCAGATTTGTCATCCNCCCCCCCCCACACACACACAAAAAAACTCCAATTTCTTCAGTCAGAGCGTCTATATCTGCCAGTTGTAGTTCAGATGCTATGATGTGGAAAAGTGACCAATGAAACAAAGACGTGGCATAAATCTTTAAAAAAAGCTTTTGAGTCCCAAAAAGTTACTTTTGTTTTACAGCAAGATTTGAATCCCCTATGTCTGTCTGCCATTTGATGTGGGTTCCCCTTTCCTCTAATAACATAATACTCGAGCAATAACCCAAAAAAAGAAAGTAAAAAGAATGTAACATAGTGTCAGATGCAACAGAAACATACTCAGTTTCCAATAGACCCTCTGCTCAGGAAAGTATAAGCACCACATTAATGAAAATTTAGGGGACAGATGGAACAAATGAATCAATATGATAAACAAATTTAGGGGATGATACATTTTAAGGCACTAACTTGAGCATCTGCTAGAGGAGCAACTGCATGAGTTGCTTCTGCAGGCATGCAAAAATCTTGCTTTTGTTCAGTGGTACCATTTTGCCTTCTCACTGGCACTTTAGATGAAGATAGTTGGATTTCAGTATACCTAGTTTATGCTATTATCAGATTCTTGGCAAAGAGGTGGATTTTCTGCCTGGATTATGGATTCAGTTTATTGAGTGTGATAGCAAATTTTATCTTAAGTTATTGTAGTGCATGATATGCATGGATGTTACTGGTCCATGATTTTGGGTGATGTGGAGAGATTTCAAACATTGGATGCGCTCTTTAGAATAAATTGATCATCTTTCTGGCTATTTGGACAGATTATATATTTAGTCTGGTTAACTTTGGTTGCTGGTTACAGCATCTCAATCATTCTGAAACTCACGTGTTGTTTATCTGCTTAGAGACTGGCTGTCTTTCCATAATCTTGGTGAGTTTTCCTCCTTGTTTTTCTGGGCATTACTACTTTGATCAGGATTATTGATGATGTGTTGAATTTAAAGGTTTCTAAGCTACTTTCAAATTTGAAATGTGTCAGATTGATCCATTCTATTTCTGTGCTAATCATCATGTAAATTAATGGCTCTGTTAAGCACAGCTAACCGTTTTATTGTAAGGATCTTAGTGGATATGTTTTGAAAACCCCTGTGCAGGTGAATATATTGCTTGTGGAAGTGATGATGGAAGATGGTTTATTTGGGAGAAACAAACTGGTAGATTGATAAAAATGCTTCATGGAGATGAAGCTGGTATTTCTCTTTCTGTTCTCATAAATTTGTTAAGTTCTTGTACTTTGCAGTGGTTGTTATACCATGTTATATCTAGTCTGACATCTCGGCCTTCATCCCTATTCAGTTGTAAATTGTGTACAGTGCCACCCATATGATTGTGTTGTGGCTACCAGTGGAATTGATAGCACCATTAAGGTGAGAGAGAAATGGCACGAGTGTTTTGGAATAGTGGTCACTATTTGTAATGACAGATTTACATAGTGTCATGTGCATGTATTGCTTTTCAGATTTGGACTCCGAGTGCGTCTGTCCCTTCCCTCGTGGCTGGTGGAACTGCAGGACCAGAGACTTCCAATGTGTTAGATGCAATGGAAAGCAATCAACGCAGATTGTGCCGCACGCGTGAAGCTGTCTTGTAAGACTTAACAGGCTTATTATTTTCTTTTAAATTGATTTTATAGATGCGTTGGGACATAACTTCTATTGTACACCCGTCAAACTTTAATAGGGCAGCGCGGTGCATAAGGCATCCCGTGTTCACGTAGTGTCCGGGGAAGGGGCGCACCTCAAGGGGTGTGATGTAGACTGCCTACCCTAATGCAAACATTAGTGACTGCTTCCACGGCTCGAACCCGTGATCTATAGATCACACGGAGACAAATTTACTGTTGCTCCAAGGCTCCCCTTCACCCGTCAAAACTCTAATATGGAACTGAAAAGCAGACTCTGTTAGTTTCTTCCTTCCGGTGACCCGGTTATTCATGATCTGTCTTTTATATCTAAAGCCTGGACATGGTAGCTCATACCCCTGTTTCACCCTGTTTCCTCTGTTTTGAAGCTACTTTATGTTAGCTCAAACTCGTTCCTCCATTCCTGTTGTAAGGCACCTTGAGAAATATAATAGACCACCTAATCTTGATGAGAATATAGTAGTGTTGATAATGCCAGAATGACAGACTTCCACGTTGACTGATAGATGAGAAATGGATATTTTCCTATTTTAGCTATTAGTCTCTGACAACTCCGAGCTATACATATTGTTCTCTGCAGGCCTTTTGAATTTTTGGAGAGATTTAGGATGCACGAGTTTACAGAAGGCAGCTTACATCCATTCGAATGCACACAAAGCTGAGAAGGTTAAACTGATTTTCTTAAATACTGGTATGATAATTGTTCCTGTGCAAACTTTTTGTTTGGGCCAATTGTGTGATATACCTTAAAGTTTCACTTGGACTGAAATATTGATGTATGAGCTTTTGCATCACCTTCTCCTGAGTTCCTACAAACTATAGCAATGTTAGCTTTCTGGCAACTTCTTGTTTGAGAAATGCACACCAATATTTGACAAGTCATAGTTCCTGTACATCCTAGGAATTTTATCTGATAAGATTCTCGTGGATAATGCTAGAGTAACAACAATGATGCTTGGTAGATGTATCTGATAAGATTTCCATAGATAAGGCTAGAGTGACGATAATGATGCATGGTTAATGTATCCTCAGTCAGATGACTTCCCTTGACTAGCCCATAGGGAGCATTTGGAAGTCACATGCTACCAGTGATTTAGCAAAAGATGGTCACGTTGCACCTAATACAGGTTCATTCATGTTCTAATTGCAATAATACGAAGATGCATATGGTTTATGGTGCCATTTATCTTTAAATTAGCTCAATGTGCCAAAAATGCAGCAATGTAAATGCTTATTAAATGAAAATTTGATCAAGATCGGTAACCTAATATTTTTTTTCGTGTTTGGTCTTTTTCGGTGAAAAAGGGGACATATGTTATTGTTTCTTTGTTGTTGGACTAATAAGTTCTTTTTGCATATACGCCTCACTACGTAACACATATTTTTTATTCATCCTTAAAATTAACAGAAGTGCGAGTTTCATCGTCTCGTGTCATTTATAGATTACCTAGTAGGTGGCTTGGCGAATTTTACTTCTGAGGTAGGGGTTTGAAGTTGGGTTTAATACGCTACAGTACACCGATGAGAGAATGTCAAGGAGTGACAGAAGCGAGCAAAATGTTGTACCTGGGCTTGAATTATTTAGCCTATTAAGGATGTATTTAACCATTTTGTCGTTGAAGCTTGTTTGCGTTTGACCGGGTTGCTTTAGTTTTGGAATGCTGTAGGTGCTGCAGTCTTGCTTGTGTTGTATTAACGTATGTGTTTTACTACAGATGGTGGATATGAAGTTTATCAGTTGGACATGCTGGCATGGGAAGGAAGAGAGTGGAATGTATAGTTAACCAAGTCGATTAAAAATTTTGGGTCCCAAACCAGCTGAAGTTTTATCCAATTGTAATTCATATTTCTGTGCAGTCTTTCCTGGTGACATGTTTCACTGTATTATATTTTACTTCTTCTCAGCTGTCCTCTCTTCCTGCGAGGTCTCTGTATATATATATATCTCGGTCTTTTATCTTACATAGTAATACATTCAAGTTAAACATGGTCTATCCTCATTGTATTTGTTGATAAGTTCAGAGGCTTAGATTAGCAATAGCAGAGTGCCGTTGGCTTCAACTTTTAATGCGTGAGAATGTCAACTAATAGTGTGTTTACTGTGGCAGAAAATCATATCCTTGGTGAACTAGGGTTTCCGTTTTTCGTCAATTTTATTTTTTGCAAGTTCTCTCTAGCAAAAATATTTCAAGTGAGGAGAGAATGACTACTTGTGAGTTATTTCCTTTGGATAAGAGGAAGTTTAGTGCATATTATTTGCATGCCCTTCCTTTAACTGACAAATGAACATACGAGGGTTTGTCAAGTTAAATACAATATTTCCTCCGTTTCAATTTATGTGAACTTGTTTGACTGGGCACGGAGTTTAAGAAAAAATAAAACTTTTGGAGTTTGTAGTTCCAAACAAGTCAAAAAAAGATCTAAAGTATTTATGTGGTTATAAAAGTTTCTCATTAAGAGTAGAATTGGAAGTTTAAGTTAAATTGTTTTTAAATTAAGAAAGGGATTATTCTTTTTGGAGCGGATAAAAAATGAAATAGGTTCATGTAAATTAAAACGGAGGGAGTAGTAAAAGATCTTTTGAAGCTCAGAAACTAAAAAAGTAAAACAAACTCCTCCGACCATAGTCGTTTTACCCTTCTACATTTTTTCCGTGTTGCAGTTGAACTCATTAACTTTATAACTCGGCGGAATCTAGTTCTTTAATTGATCATTCACTCAAGTGCGTTTGTACGATGACATGGAAACTTCTAGAATGACCAAGGACTAATCCATTGATTTGGTTTCATTTTATATCTTGAAACAAAAAGTCAAGAATGTAATTTCTCGAAAAGGATATATAAATCTGACAATTCTCCAGAATTTTATGGTGTAAATAGAGCTATCCAATTAAAAAGATAAAGGACAAAAAAGGAAGAGCAAATATTGGCTTGATTGATTTGGGTTAGGAAACTGAATTTTGACTATTAAATACAAACCTAATAATCTTGAACTTATCTAACAGTTGACGCAACTTTACCATATATTCAAAACATATAGGGATTGGTGAGACATGTCATATATTCCATAAATCAAAGAAACTGGTTTTGACAGATCTGATAGATTTATTGTCTAATTTTGGTACGAAATCATTTTGCTGTTTTAAGTTAGGAGCCGCGTCTTGAGAGCGTTTGTAATAGTTTTGACAAATGACAATATATTGTCCGTTTCTCTTTTGTTTTCTCTAAGTGTGGACCATTTTCAGTTGTTTTCTCGAGTGTCTATCGAAAACAACTTCGCTGTTCTTTCAAGAATAGGGATAAGACTACATTCATCTTACCCTTTTCAAGTCCCACTTGTAAGAAACTAATTGATTTGTTGTTGTTGTTATTATTGTATGTGTCGACCATTTACTATCTTTGCTATGCTAAAAAAAATCCTTCTTCCTCTTCTTTTCAACTCGGGGCGAAAAATATAGGTTTTGATGAGTTCCAACTAGCCTACATTTTTTTTATATACAAGTGTGTGAAAAATATATTAAATCTCAAAACTATTAAGTTCTATACATATAATTCTAAACGAACAATGGGTTTAGTATAAAAGTTAATTCATCATATTTTAATCCTAAATCGGTCTTTGCCACCCCACAAGCCTTCATCTATTTTCTTGGATTTAGAGTTGAAAAAAGAAAAAAAAAAAGTAACTTGATGAATCTTGAACACGTTTTGTTGAAATTACGTACGGTCAAATTTTATGAAATTTTGTAGCCAATATCATTTATAAGTATGGGATTTTCCATGCCATTCTTCGATCGGCTAATTCAAAATACCAAAGACTATTTTGGAAAGTTTATCAGCAATAGTAAATACAACTTTTAATGTGAAATCTTCTAAGAAGACAATTAGTATTTCACCATGTGAGCATTCGAATTAAATGGTATCTTCAGTAATTTATATATTAATCAATTGCAAATCATATGTAAAACTATAAATGGATCAATAGAACTCCTTTTCCCCACCACTTCAGGCCTAAAGGATGGAGAAAAGAAGCAAACAACAATTTCCTTTTCCTCAAATTGCTAGTCTCTGCATCAACCGTGTCCGACAAACCAAAAATAATACACAATTTGCATACATTAATATTGGTTATCAACTTTAATTTGTTTAATTAAGTATGATCTATGTCAAAATCAACTTTATTTATCTTGGACTTCTATTCCTTCTCTCATTATTTCTTAGTAAAGTCGTCTTAATTAAAAATAAAATAAAATAGAACGAGTGAACAATGAAAGAATGTCCACTCAAATACATTTTAAATTCTAAACAAATAAATAAAGAATGTAGCTACGTGCCCCCACGGTTCCTTTTCAGCAACTAATTGGTGGGAAATTACAATAAATTACGTACTTGTCACTCACGGGACCCTTGAAAATGATATGATGATTCATTTCAATATTCATACGCAATTCTAAGAAAGAAAGTATAAAAAAGTGGGAAAAAAAAAGAAGATAAACTTTCTCCTTCTATTATGTGATTGACGATCTTTTTCTTTTCTTGTGTGGCAGACAATACCCTTCAAGACCCCATTCCCCCCTCCCCCACCCCACCCCACCAAACATCACAACACACGCATACATATTTTGTACATATATAAAACCCCTTGGGGGGAACCCAAAAAAAGTGAAGTATAGTCCATAATAAGAGAAATGATACGCAAAGATGACAAGCAGCAGAGGAACCACTGAGTGTTGTATGTGTGGAGATTATGGCTTATCTTCTGAGCTCTTCAAATGCAAAATATGCCAATTTAGATTTCAACATAGGTACCCACTTGAAATCTTTTTGTTTTTATTTTTTCGTTTCACTTAATTCTGCTATTTAATTTATTTTCCTTGATACTGAGGGCATGCATGCACCCTGAGGACTGAGGAGCGGGAGATTTTCTGACATTTCTGGTTGTTGTTTCGTATTTAGACTAGGCTCTTAATTTAGTTATGCTACTTTCTAATTTATTTTCTCGAAAATAATAAAGATTAAAAGGCTTTTTTTTTTTTAATCTTTTTGCAGGTATTGCAGCAACTTGTATCCAAAAGCCGAGTCATATCGTATATGCAATTGGTGTTTGAGTCCGAAGGAGGTTTCTGGTGATAAAACACAGAACTCTTCAAATTCATCTTCTTCATGTAGAAATACAAGTGACATTCAAGATGGTCCAATAAAGTTCAAGAAAAAGCTAATTAGAAATGAAAATATTGATATTGGACCAAATCCAAAGGGGAAAAAGGGTTCTTTGATGAAGCTGCAACTTATCAAGAAAAACCCCATTAAAATAGAAAAGTCTATGGAGCGATCACCGTCATTAATGGCTGCCAGAAAAAGGGTCGCAATTGAAGAGAAAATAAGGAGAACAAAGTCAGAGGAAATATCAAATAGGGGAATCACAAGAAAGGTACTTAAAAATAGGGTAAGAAGGTATAAGCTATTGGATGAAGTCTCAAGCTAATGAAATTTTAAGAGTTTGTAGATTGTTACTAGTTTTTTATTTTTATTTTTATTTTCTTGGGTGTATGGTTTTGGTGGTTCTGAATTTCCATGCATACAAATTTATGTAGAAAAAAAAATTGGGGTTCCTTCATTATATTACAACCCTTTGATCATCATTGAGAGAAGTTACTTTGAAAAACTAGGGTTAGTGGAGTACTCTTTGATCACTTTGGTTTCATTGTTCTTCTTGTTCTTACTTCACATCTTCATTTGGAAATCACTAGAACGTACGGTCAGTGTTACGAAGTCAAACCTAAAGAGAATAGATCTCTCTGAAATTATCCCTTAAATATGTAACAGTGCTCTTTACGTACTTTTGTTAGCGTTAATTTATGCTCAAGAATAACTAACTAACATGAGGCAGATAGTGGCGTACGAGGAATTCTTTTAAGGGTGTTCAAACTTTAAGCAAGTCAATTAATTTATTTTAATCGATGAAAGGTGTATTAAAAATTTTAAAATCAAACTGCACAATATTTAGCTATACAATAAAAATACTTGTAATGGAACTTTGATTTTAAAATTAACATAAAAAAGACAATAACGGAAATTTTACAGACTATAAATACACAAAGTATTCTCGGACCCAAGAAGCTAACATGAGGCAGATATATACTCTGTGAATACACATTTTGTATGTGTATTTAGAAGTAAAAAGGGGTAGCATATGCAGCAATAATGGTGATAACAACCACTCACCCAACATCATCAACATCATGGGTAGGAAATTCCTGTTGAGTGTCTTATCACAATTCACAAATCACCACTACACAACATGAAAGCAGTGATTAGTCAATTCTTTCTGTTTGTCTCTCTTTTACCCTAATGGGTCGTTTGGTTTGAATGCGGTCTAACTCTGGATAAGTTATGATGAGATTAATTATGATGGGATTAGTTATTCTGGTATTGTTTTTAATTTACTGTTTGGTATGTTGTATTAAAAATGACAATTGCATAATTTCTAAGAAGAAGATATAAGTTATCCTGACACTAATTTAATTACCCCACCCTCTACAAGGTATAAGTTATCCGATACTAATTTTAATATACCAGGATAACTTATATCAGATTTACTAACCAAACAAAGTATTAAGGTAATATTAAATTTTTATACCGGCACTATATCTTCTTACACCTCATACCAAACGACCCCTGTAATTATTCCAAGTGAAATGTGTGATTGAGCAGACAAATAACTGTAAATAGCTACTACTCTCAATATATATATATATATATATTTATTATTTGAGATAAAAATAATATATTAAGTTGAAGTCGCAGAATTCATCCTAATTTGTTCTTATTATATAGTATAACTTTTTCTTGCATTTCCTTCCTCAGTTTAATTAACAGTATTATCATTTTCTCTCCATTTATTTCTCTCTTCCGTATAATTTCTTTGGGGAAGGGTAAAATCCATGCAAAAATTCCATTAGCGTACAGATCATCTTTACTTCACCAACTTCATTTACGTTAATTATTAAATTCTATTCATGAATTAATCAGTGGGGTGATTAGTGAGTTAGTTGAAGATTAGCTAGCCAGCCTAATTGCTGCTTGATGGATGTGTGCAGAACCCCCGTTATTAATATATATATATATATATATATATTATAAGCAAAATATTAAATATAGAAGTATCAATTATGAATTATACAGATTTGGTAGAAGGACAATATTCAAAGGATAGGAAAGTATAAAACAAAGAAGGTCACGAGAATTAAATTGGGTTGAAAATAAAATAAAAAATCTCAAAGTCGTTGAGACTAATGAAAAAGAGAAGGGATATTAGATTACGTACACTATTCCTCAGAAAAATAATTGATCGTTTGATTCAAATCGACTAAATGTTATGCTGTCTGAGCAAATATAGCATGAATACTGTTAGACTTTCCAAAATTTGATGGGACATTGAACCAAATTCTCATATAGTGGACAACATTTTCATTATCATGATTCATGAGAATTAGATTCTCTCTGGAAACTTCCTACACTTTTTCTTTTTCTTTCGTTATTTTGACATGTTATTGGCAAGGGTATATATATTTGAGAGAGATATACTTCCTAAATGATTCGATCAACTTGTTTTTTCTAATATAAATCTTTTCTTACTGCCGACAAGAGGTATGTAAAGTGGTAAGTATTCAGTCATCATCAATCAGAGCCCTTAGTTAAAGTCTCATGTAGAGAGTGATCTTTATTAGGGAGCATTTTACACTCTAATAACGGCACGAATTTAAATTTAATCAGACCCTAATATGAATATCAGACACCGAATTAAAAACGAAACAATAAAAGCTTTTCTTGTTCATCGTATGGGTTTAAAAGAATAAAACAAAGATGTATAGAAAACCAACAATACAGATGGGTTTTAGGTTTTGGCCTGTGGGGTTTGTATTTATTATTATTATTATTTCTTTTCATACGTTGTAGGTCAATACAACTGCATTATTGTTGTTAGAAGAAGACTTTTTCTCCAAGGTTTTAAAGGTATACTTTAAAAGAAAAACAAATTGAAGATAGACTACTGGACTTGACCAAGTAAATTTCTGTCCATTAAAAAGAAAGACTTGACCTAGGAAAGGGTGATACATAGTCATAGACCATCATTAATAGAGTCAACCTCTCTTTTTGTAGGTAGGACGACATATATTTGACACAGCACAATTTATTTTTCAATTTGGCCAAAATAAATTCATATTGTGCATTCGTTGTAGGCACGTCTACACATAAGATACAGTATAGAAATATTTTTGTCAAAAATAATTTCAATTCATCAAAGTTGTTAATATAATTAATATTGGCAGATAGGAAGTTACTTTCCCAAATTAGTACCGACTAAACAGCTTAATTATATAATCATAAATTAAAATATAAATAGATAATCTAATCATAATTAAGAAAAAAAAAATATGCAAAACATGTGCAAGTCTTATATTTTATTTGTTTCGTGCAATATTGAGCGCGAATAAATCTTTACTTTAAAAAATATGTAATCTCGTGGCTAAGAATTTGCATAGATCCCATTACACAGGGAGCTTCCGTAATTACTCAAATATCCTTTCACTAGGCACTATTACTATGATTGGGGTTGGGGTGTTAGGGGTTGTCCTGATTTCTTACCAAATTTGGGTTTCTTATCTTTTGAAGGAAAGGACAATATATTTACCATGATTGAGTTTTCCTTCTTGTAGAAGGAAATTATAATTCTTCCATATTTGACTAGTCCCTTTTCTTGTAGGAAAATGTTTGAATTTTTATAAATTGAAGATCCTTCCTTTTCATTCGGTAGCATCCACAATGTAGCCATAGGGGGCTTGAGAGTCTTGTTTAGGGGGGAGAACTTTACGGGACAAGTGTAGTGTGTCACTTGTGTTTGCCTCTTCGTGAGGTTGTTCTCTTGGTATTTTGTATTCTCTTTTATATAGTGGATTGCTCATCTCCATCCGTGGACGTAGGTCAATTGACCGAACTACGTTAAATGTTTGTGTCTCTTTTGGTAGATTTCTCGTTTGTTGTATGATTTATCGTCGTTCAAGTATTGCTTTACTAGCTTCCGCATAACACCTGTCTTTTTCGGTCCTAACAAGTGGTATCAGAGCGAGGTTCAAGACAGGTTCATCTTGGCGGGATTAGTTCTAGTCGCAACCTATTTGACGATAATCAAGATTTTTATTTGAGAAATTTGGCTGGAGTGCTACCCTCGTTGAGATAAACTTTGTGGTGGAGATTTGGAGATGCGACATGTTGAACATTATATGAAGAAGGTGGACCAAGTTTATTTTATCAGAAAATTCAGGCCAAGGGGGAGAATTGTTAGGGATTGTCCTGATTTCTTACCATATTTGGTTTTCCTATCCCTTGAAGGAAAGGACAACATATTTACCATGATTGGGTTTTCTTTCTTGTAGAAGGAAATTATAATTCTTCCATATTTGGCTAGTCCCTTTTCTTGTAGGAAAAAGTTTGGACTTCTATAAATTGAAGATCCTTCTTTTTCATTCAGTAGCATCCACAATGTAGCCATAGGGGACTTGAGAGTCTTGTTTAGGGGAAGAACTTTACGGGACAAGTGTAGTGTGTCACTTGTGTTTGCCTCTTCGTGAGGTTGTTATATTTTGTACTCTCTTTTATATAGTGGATTGCTCATCTCCATCCGTGGACGTAGGTCAGTTGACGGAACTACGTTAAATATTTGTGTCTCTTTTGATAGGTTTCTCGTTTGTTGTATGATTTATCGTCGTTCAAGTATTGTTTTACTAGCTTCCGCATAACACCTGCCTTTTTCGGTCCTAACCGGGGGATAAATTCTATCTTGACGTAAATTTAATTCAATTTTTATGGTTTTCAATCATAAGTTGAAGTTTCTATTCAACACATAAATTATCTAACAAAATTTTGTTGTAACACAAAAGAAAGAATGATATCCGATACAATTCATAATTCAAATAAAAAAGTAATCCTGCAAAGATCTCTTATATTATTTTTACTGATTTCTTGTGTGAAAAAGGCATATAAGTAAAATAACATTTATAATGGATGACAAAACCAAATCGCCCTTTATAATAGCTATATAGAGTTGCAAAAATCTAAGTCATCAAAGTTGACCTTAAGATGTAACAAACACAAGAATGGCATGGTTCGGGCAACTCTTTTCTATGTTTCATTTCAAGAAAAGAAGAAAACATAAAAAAACATGCAAGATTGTCTCGTACTATACTACTTCCCAAATCAATTTAAAACAGTTATCACACACTACTTGATTGAATAAGAAAAATTTAATATAGGCATACAATTAATTTTCCTTATGTATATTGACGAGAACTGAATCTAAAACCTCAACATTGTTCATGGCGTGAGAGAAACACACTTATCTTTCACTTTGTTGTATATGGATTCATAATCTAGGGCACATAAATAATATATTGTCTTAAGGTTTTAGGTTGAATGTATACTCAAACTTTCATACGGTATCAGCATCAAACTTTAGTAAACACGTTTATACAACCACTCTATCGTCATGTTTTATAATTGAGCTTCTTTCTGTAGTAAGCACAACGAGTCATGCTCTAGGTCATTTTTTATTTATATTCAGCCCATCAAGCCACAAGCTTTGCTCCAGGTCTATTCTTTAGACGACTCTGATCTCTATGCAAAAATATAGACAGTATATACACTTGTTCCCCATCAATTCAAAGGAATTTATACACTTGCTGAGTATCGCCTTCATTGTTCTGAATCTATAAAATCGTTCCACAAGCCCAGCCCAATTAAGAAAAGTTATGTATTGGGCTAGTCCGACCTTGTATTATCGACAAATTTAAAAATAGTCAGATTTACGAGTGGTTTTTAAAAAAAAAATAGCCAAAATTTCAAAAGTAATCAAAATTTAACCACTTTTAATGTAAAGATAAATCTGAACAAAAGCACTGTTCAAAGTCCAGAAAATACTCCAGCATAATATACTGGAATTCCAGTATAATATACCGGATGGAGTTCCAGCATAAGTGTACTGGAACTCCAATATATTACACTGGAGTTCCTACAAAGTATACCGGTCCAGCATAATATGCTGGAAGTACATACACATGTGCTCGAATCTCCAGTATATTATGCTGGAACTTTCTGTGTGTTGGAGTTGCAGCATAATATGCTGGAAGTTCATACACATGTGCACCAAACTCTATTATGTTGGACCGGTCTCTGTTGCAGTAAAATAGTAGCTCTTTTTCAATGACTTGGTAAATGCTGGTTATTTTTGAATGACCAATCTGAAAACTGGCTAGTCCATACTATTTTTACTATATTTTCGCATTTCATGTGACAATCTAGGCCCAATATTACCATGTGGCTAAAACTCTAATGAGAGAATTACCCGATTAACCATAAATATGCACTACTTACTAACAATTAGCCATTAAGTCATGCTACTAAAAATAGCCAGAAAAAATTATCAATGATATTCAATATTCAAATAACTTTGGAAAACAAGGATTTCTCAATGGGTATGGCTAAATTTCGTTGAAACACATAGACAAAGCAATATACAAAATTTGAGAAATATTGGAGGTTATTTGGACTAATTTAGAGTTATAATTCGCTACCAATGATATACAACATTCAAAAAAAACTAGGCAGTTTTTTTTTTAATTGGTATGGTTTGAATTCGTTGAAAACATATAGATAAAGAAATATGCAAAATTCGAGGAAAAATGAGAGTCAAAATTCGTAGTTAAAATCAAGTTTAAAAATTTCTCTGCGACATGTATCTCTAACATTTATAAGGAACACATATGAGATACAAATTTAATATATATATGATATTCTCAAGTAACACACGGGGATACACATCTCATTTTCTTTCATATTCATCTTCTACTTCGAATTTGGCTCAAATTTCAGTTCAAATCAACTCAAATCTCCACGAAATCGTTCCAAATTTGAGATTCAAACTCATTGAGATGCATCCAATTTATTCCAATAATACACACCTAAAATAAATATAATCTCATAAACTCGAATTTTTTAACTCAAGCTTAAGCGAACGTCAATAACTTTTAATAAAAAGTTCACTCATCTTCTTCACTTTCCATGGAACCAATTAAACACGGCTCTATTAAAAATAAACTTTTTGGAGGTTAAAATAAAATATTGGATGCAGGTCATGACTGGTTGATGTAATGACAACGAAAAGAAAAAACACAAACATTATTAACAATAAAAAAGCAATATTTTCTTGCATCACTTTAAAAGGTTACTGCTAAAACAAATGCTCGTTTTCGCCATGCCAGATGTCAAGTGAGCTAATCTATGAACTTTAGCCTATTTTATTTTTTGTTAATAGCACTGTGGACTAGGTATGTAATTTCCATTCTCTTTCTTCCAAATATTTCTTGTTATAACTTCGATTCCAGAAGCCATGCGGTAATGACTTTTGCGGAAGGCTTCGAAGTAGAGAAGAAGATTTGTCGCTTCGAAATAGAAAAAAAATTTAGAGCTAAATTTGATAGCATCATATAAGTAATTGGCTATTATTGGTACTCCCTCCGGTCCAAAATAAGTAAATTTTTTGGTTATTTTCACACATATTAAGAAATTCATCATTTAACATTAATTAGCATTGAAATTGACCATATTAACATTTACTATCTCTTCACATAAACACTCCTAATACATACTCCAACATTATTTACTCCAAGGGCAATATAGGAAAACAATAATTAATTTATTCTTGAAATCTGAAAAAATCACTTATTTTGGACAACAAAAAAGCCAAAAAATCACCTATTATGGACCGGAGGGAGTACTATTTTATGTAGGAATTTTTTCATTCCTATACACTATTTGAAACATTATTACCAAAAATGTCCATGTTTAATTAATTACCCGACCTAAACAAGTTTTGTCTACAAAATATATACATTTATTTAAACTAGAATCCTTTCTACAGTAGCCTTCCTATTTTAGACACGGGATTTTGGGATCGCATAGGATTCTTCCGAGATTTTACTGACGCAATCATCGCAATTTAATTAAGCCTGCTATTACACGGTTTTCTCATATTATTATCGCACCAACAAAGTTCTATTCTCTGATTTTCTCTGTCTCCTTTGGTTTCAAAACCATAAGCGAAGGTTTTGAAAAAAAATTGCAAACAATTATCTACAATTTTATTGAATTTTGCGACATAATGTCAAAATTAGCTATTATACTTCAGCTAAATAGTCATTGAGATAGCATTGGGAGTTATAAAGATTTTAATGCTGATGGAATTGTAGTAAGTGAGGATACAAATTATAGTCAATTGAATTCTGCAATTGCAGAGCATCTAATGATCGATGTATCCAAAAAAATCATCGAAATCAAATACATTGTCAACGAACGTTGTCCTCCAATGGAAATTCGGAACGATGTGGGAGTTTGAGTATACATGGAGACAAAAAAGGAAAATAAAAGCTTAAGAATGTATCCGCTGTGTATAACAGTGTGTGATTTCGATTTGGAATGCAGTATCTCTAATTCGAGTACAATTGTAGGTTTGCTCTGTTGTTTCGGTGGTGATTTTTTTTTCATATTTCATGTGTTCTAAAATTTTTCTACAACATATCTACAATGATACTACATAACAAGTGTAGTTCAATTGTTATGACTATTGAAGTATTCAATTTCACATGTTCTACAATTTTACTACAAACTATCTACAATGTGTGTCTGAATTGTAGTTACTTTTAATTGAGTGCAAGTTCATCTAGAACAATGAAGTTGATTGATAGGCCAACATCTCCGGCAATAGTGGAATATGAAAGTATCATCATAACAGTACATACGCCAAGTGTTATTGAAGTAGGCCAAGTCTACAAAGACAAGCAAACAATTTTCAGTGCAATGAAGCACTATTTTGTCATGAATAAGTTTCAATTTAGGGTGAAAAGGTCTAGCGCAAGAAGGTAGGAACAGTTCAATTGTCAAAATAATATTTTTGTTTAATTTGTATTTTATTTGTATAGTTTGTACTTTTCTTGTATATAATTTGTAGTTTTTTTGTATATAAAGTGTTTAATATAAGATTTTTGTGCTTAAACAACCTATTATTTGTGGCTACATTTTTCATAACATTCGTTAAATTATTTTTATTCTGTAGCTACTGCCTGGTATGTGTTGGGGACAATTGTACATGGCACTTCAAGTCCACCAACATAAACGAATCAACATTATTCCAGGTTCGAAAGTTTAACAGCTTGCATACATGTTCTTCGATGGACAATATATACATACAATACAAACCTACTGCCATGGCAGTTGGTAGCATGGTTATACCAAAATATGCGGATCCTAAGATAATTTACACACCAAAAGATATATCAACTGATATGTTGTCGGAACATGGTATGAACTTAACATACATACAAGCTTGGAGAGAAAAGGAAAAGGCTTTAGAATTTTTGAGAGGTCCTCCTGCTGATTCTACAATCGCTTGCCAAGTTATTTGTATATTCTGGAGAAGACTTATCCGGGGTCGGTAGTTAAATTGCAGAAGACTGAAGATGATTGTTTCTTGTACGCATCTGTAGTGCTTAGTACGTCCATCAAGGCTTGGGAGTATTGTAGGCCAGTTGTAGTAGTTGATTGCACCTTCTTGAAGTCGACATATAGGGGAATAATGTTAACAACTAGCACAATGGATGCAGAAGTATTGTAGATTAATTGTAGAAATATTATTGTGAAGTTGTTTTTCAATATGTATTACCATTGGATACGCTGTTGTTGATTCAGAAAATGAAGCATCATGAAAGTGATTTTTTGAGCAATTCAAACATGCATATGGTGAAAAATCAAATATGTGTGTTGGTTCGGACCAGAATGAGAATATCTTGAAGGCAACATCTATTGTTTATACCGGCATGCCACATTATACGTGCATGTGGCATATTTGGACAAATGTAAGGTCAAAGTGCAATAAGGGTCATCTAAAGTTAAGTGAATTGTACTTTGCCACAACACGATCATACACGCTTGATGAATTTAATGAAAGAATGTCAAAGATTGAAGAGATCTACATGCGTGTTAAAGCATACTTATACGATATTATCTATCACATATGGTCTCGGGTACATGCTACGGTGAACAGAACGTGGATGATGGCATCAAACATTGTAGAGTCATTGAATGCGATAACAAGAGATGCAAGAGAGCTGCCTGTAGTAGAACTATTAGAGTACATGAGGACTCTTCTTGAACATTGGACTAATGAAAAGTTATTGAAAGAAAAAGGTACATTCACATACCTTGGGAAAAAAATACAACAAAGAGTTGGAGGACAACAGGACATTATCGCAGAAGATGAGAGTAAGCTATATCAGATTAATGATTCCATCAAACTAAATATATACTGTTAATTATAGATAAAGTGTTGTATAATTGTAGTTATTTTGTATATGTTGCTGACAGCTTGTTGTGTGTTTGTAATAAAATTGTAGGTGAGGGCTTCAACAGATCATATCCATATAGTGATAGATGGTGTGAAACGCTTTATTGTTTGTCTTCAAATCAAGAGATGTAGTTGTGGACAATTCCAGCTTGATGAACTTCCTTGTGCACATGCTTTGGCGGTTTTAAGGCACATGAATGAGTCTTATGAAAACTATTGTTCTTCTGATTACACGAGGGAGAAACTTTTGCATACTTATGAAATACTAGTAGACCCGCTGCCTAATGAAAGCAAATGAAATGTGCCATAACATATAACTGAAGAAGTTGTAATGCCACCTACTGAGAAAAAACAGTCAGGGAGACCTCAAAAATAAAAATACAAATCATATGATGAAGTAAATGCAAAGAAGTATAAGGTTTCATGTGGCAACTGCGGACTAGAAGGGAATAACAAAAGATCTTGTAAGAATGCTCCCGAAAGGAAATACAAATTGATAAAGTCACAAGATTTTTGATAAATTGTGTTGAGGTGTTCTGGAGAATTATAGTTGAGGTGTAATTGTGTTGATAAATTGAATAAAGACTGTCTCCTATAATGAAATGTTTTCAAATCTTAATGCAATTGGTTTGTAGTTGTTTTGTTCAATTACTAAGTGTATTTATTTCAGCCCTTCCTGACAACACTGCTTAAAATTGAATGAATTATGTATTTTTTTGTATATTAGTAGTAGACATAATTGTAGTTAAGTTGTAAAGAAATTATATGCTAACAATAACTAGATCAAGTACTAACAACCTTCAACCAAAAAAAATAACAGATTTTTTCTATTCTAAGTAGTAGAATCCTGGACAAAATAACAAAACAAAAGGTAAACAATTGTAGTACAAATCTACTACAAATAAATTTCAACTGACTTGTTCTTAGTTAACAATTTGTCTACAACTTTACTAAAAAATCAGCTACAACTAAACAATTTAGCTACAATTTTTCTACAGAAAAGAGCAACTAATTCTTCTTCTTCCAGACTTGTGTTCTCTCGTTCACAGCTGGTGCTCCTCTTCTTCTTGCTAATCTGCCAGTCACCTCACTCTCACTAATTGCACCGAGCTCTTGCTTTTTCCTAGCATAATCCCAAAGTAGAGCTCCATAGCATCTACAATGTTGATCAATATCAGAAAGGTCTTCCTTTGAAATCGCTAGCTCTCCAGTTCTGGAATATTCTGCAATATGACGCAACGTATACACCACAGTCACTGCAAAAAGAAATTAGGGGAATTTTTTTAGCATTTAGTGTAACATAAAATCTGTTAAATAGATAGAAGGAAAAACAACTTTTCCATACAGTGATCCCTCTTTTTGCTGGGGTATCTCACCGACCAACCACTGAATGTCAAGAGAGTCAGTAACACCTTTTTCATTGTATGCTGTCCCGACCCCAAATCCTAACAGGCCGTGATGGCGCCTATCGTGGAACTAGGCTAGCCAACCACCTCATTACTACTCGCTTGTTCATATTATAACAGTTCAATATCAATAATAACAGCAAACAAAATATAATATAAGTAATTTAAGTCTTTGCGCCCCCAATAAATATCTGACAACTCTAAACAAAACCTCCCAAGATTGGAATCAATAGTCATGAGCATCTAAGAATATATAAATCTAACTCTGCTAAAACCATAATATATGTCTCTGAATCAAACGCTAAAACTAAATAAGGAAGGGAAATGGAGAAGCTGTGGACGCTGGACAGCTACCTCGAAATCCCGTAGCTGCTGTTAATGAACCGAGACAGCTACTGCTCCGAACTGTCACCTGAATCTGTGCACAGAGGCACAAGGAGTAATGATGAGTACGCCAACTCATTAGTAATGAAAATAAATCACAGTCTGAGAATTATAAAATACACAGTACAGATACACAATTTCACCAAACGAGTAAAATACCAAGTCACCATGTAGTATCCATCAAATAATAAGTTCGAAATCAGTTTCCAGAAATTCTTTGAAACAAGTGTAATATCCGTTTATCTCAGTAAAATTCTCAGTAAAAGCTAGTTTGAAAACGAAGCAAATCATAGTTCAAAAACTTAGTAAAAATTCTTCATAAAACTGCCCCTCGGGCTAAAATCATTTATCGTAACCATTGCGCATCGGGCATCCTCACCATCACTCAATATCAGCCCATCAGGCATCCTCACAGTCACTCAGTATCAGCCCATCAGGCATCCTCATAATCACTCAGCATAAGCCCTCGCGGGCATCACTCATTAGGTACCTGCGCTCACTGGGGGTGTGTACTGACTACGGAGGGGATCCTACAACCCAAGCGCTATAACAAACCACATCATGGCATAAGTCACTCACAAAATTGGCCAGCAGCCACACTCATATCATAAAATCCTCACAATATAGGCTCGCAGCCTCACTCAGTCAGACACTCGCCCTTCAGGTCATAAATATACCGGGTTCTCGACCCAAAACAATGTTTCATTTTCAAGAAATAGTATCAAAATACTTTGAGTGTCAAAACAATTATCAAGAAAAGACTGAGTGAAAATCATAACATATCAAGTGAGGAAAATAGTAAAAACAGCCCCCAAGGGGTAAACAGATCGACACTAAGCCCCAAACATGGCATACAACCCAAATCATATCAAAATATATATATCTATACTATTAAGCATAGGCTTAAAAGTGGTTTCGCAACTCAATAATCGCCTAAATAGGAAGATATTTCCAAAGTTTCAACTTTTTTATTTCAAAACCCGTGGAAGGGTGCATAGTCCGGGGTTTCATACTCTAAGGACAGGATTTAAAGATATTACTTACCTCAAAACTAGCCCGAAAACTATTCCGCAACGCGCTTGCCTCTAGTATCAACTTTCGAAGGCTCCAAATCTATCAAGTTCATATTTTTATCATCAATTCATGCTTAAGGAATAAATTCCAATTGAAAAATATCAAATTTAGCTCAAAACCCGAATTTGGTCAAAACCCGACCCCAAGATCCGTGTCCCGAAACTCAAAATTTTTTATACAAAACTTTTCTTCATCATCTCACTAGTCCGTACATATAAAGAACACTAAAATCGGAGTTCGTTTGGTCCCTCAAATCAATCCCTAAAGGTCTCAAAATCTCAAGCCCTAAATCCCCCTTTCCTACTGATTTTCATGAATTAAATGCTGAGATTATGGTCTATAATCACCCATAAGCGAGTTTTGATAATCAAAATACTTACCTATATGAAGAACACTGATTTCCCTCTTCAAAAATTGCCCCCAAAGCTATCTGTCCGTACAACAATGGTGTAAAAATGTGTTAGGGTCGCGGAAGGTTTAATATATATATGCCCAGTTATTTGTTCTCCGCAATCGCGGTCAATGGCACGTGATCGCACAGTGCTTCTCACTTTTGCCTTCGCGATCACAGCTCAAGGCACGCGAATCGCACAGTGCTTCTCACTTTCTCACGCGCCTGACTCTATGCGAACGCACTAAGCCCTACGCGATCGCACTACTTGGGCTCCCCCTACTCTGCGATCGCACCTTCTCCCCCGCAATCGCACAGAACAAATTGTGCCTGCCCAAAATAACTCACGTGATTGCATCACTTCCCCCACGATCGCAGTGAATAAAATTGTTGTGTGCAAAAACCAGAAAACCAGTAGTGTTTTTAAGTCCAAATGAGTCTGTTAACCACCCGAAATCAATCCCGAGCCCCTCGGGACCCCAACAAAACTTACCAACATATCCCATAACATCATTCAAGCTTAGTTGCACTCTCCAAACACCAAAACTAACATCAAAACACCAAATTTACATCGGATTCAAGCCTAAGAACTTTGATATTTCTAAAATTCACCAATGATGCCGAAACTATCCAAAACAACTCCGATTGACCCAAAATTTTGCAGACACCTCCAAAATGGCATTACGAACCTATTCCAACTGTCGGAATTCCATTCCGACCCCGATAGCCTATTTTCCACTACTGACCGGAAATCGCCAAAAACTAACTTTTGCCAATTCAAACCTAATTCTACACCGGACATCACAAAATTATTCTGAACACACTTCTAAGTTCCAATCACCTAAAGAAGCTATCTGAGCCATAAAATCTACATTCCGAGGTCGTTTACCAATAATTCAACTCTTAGTTGACTTTTCCCATTTTAAGGCTATTTTTAAAGGCTAAATGACTAACTCTCACTACAACCATTCGATTTCAAGCCTACCAACTCTAATACATCAAATATAGAAATACCAACTATGACAAGTTAATAACAACAATTATAATGCAGGTTCTACGTAACGACGGACCGGTTCGTTACATTCTCCCCCTCTTAAACAAACGTTCGTCCTCGAACGGGTCTAGAAACATACCTGGAGTCTCAAACAAGTGGGGATATTTGCTCTGAATCTCCTGCTCGGTCTCCCAAGTAGCCTCCTCCACTAGCTGACCTCTCCACTGCACCTTCACTGATGCTGTATCCTTAGACCTCAACTTTCTGACCTCGCGAGCTAAAATAGCTACTAGCTCAACCTCATATGACATATTACCCTCGAGTTGAACTGTGCTGAAGTCTAACACATGAGACAAGTCACCAACATATTTTCTGAGTATTGACACATGAAATGCCCGGATGAACACTCGATAGACTGGGTGGCAAGGCAAGTCTATAAGCCACCTCTCCCACCTTCTGAAGCACCTCAAAAGGACCAATAAACCGTGGACTTAGCTTTCCTATCTTTCCGAACCTCATAACACCCTTCATGGGTGATACTTTCAGCAGTACCTTATCACCTTCCATAAAAGACACATCCCGGACCTTCCGGTCCGCATAACTCTTCTGCCTAGACTGCGCCGTGCGAAGTCGCTCCTGAATCAACTTCACCTTCTCCAACGCATCCTGGATCAAATATGTGCCCAATAACTTAGCCTCACCAGGATCGAACCAACCAACCAGAGATCTACACCTCCTACCATATAAAGCCTCATATGGGGCTATCTGAATACTGGACTGGTAGCTGTTATTATATGCAAACTCCGCTAGTGGCAGGAACTGATCCCATGAACCACCAAAATCAATCACACAAGCCCGTATCATGTACTCCAAAATTTGAATAGTCCGCTCCGACTGCCCGTCGGTCTGCGGGTGAAATGCAGTGCTCAACTCTACATCAGTACCCATGCCTCTCTGCACAGCCCTCCAAATTTGAGATGTGAACTGAGTACCTCTGTCAGAAATAATAGAATCCGGAACTCCATGCAATCGGACAATCTCCTTAATGTAAATAATAGCCAATTTCTCTGAAGTATAAGAAGTGATGACAGGAATGAAGTGCGCGGACTTGGTCAATCTATCTACAATGACCCAAATAGCATCAAAACCCTTCGAAGTCCATGGAATCCAACTACAAAGTCCATAGTAATCTGCTCTCACTTCCACTCCGAAATATTTAACCTCTGAAGTAATCCACCTGGTCTCTAGTGCTCATACTTGACCTGCTGGCAGTTGAGACACCGTGCTACATACTCAAAAATATCTCTCTTCATCCGCCTCCACCAATACTGCTATCTCAGATCCTGGTACATCTTTGCGGCACTCGGATGAATAGAATACCGCGAACTGTGAGCCTCTGCTAATATCAACTCTCGAATACCATCCACATTGGGCACACAAATACGGCCCTGCATCCTCATAACTCCGTCATCACCAATAATCACATCCCGGACATCACCCCGACGAACTCTATCCTGAAGAACTAACAAGTGGCGGTCATAATACTGTCGTGCCCTAATCTGATCAAATAAAGAAGACCGGGAAGCCATGCTAGCGACCACCCGTGGAGGGTCTGACAAATCCAATCTCACCAACTGACCCGCTAAAGCCTGAACATCAAGTGCTAATGGTCGCTCTGCTGCTGAAAGGTAAGCTAGACTCCCCAAACTCTCGGCTCTTCGACTCAAGTCATCGGCCACCACATTGGCCTTCCCCGGGTGATACAAAATTGTAAGATCATAATCTTTGAGAAGCTCTAACCATCTCCTCTGACGCAAATTCAAGTCCTTCTGCCTTAGCAGATACTGCAAGCTACGATGATCAGTGAAAATCTCACACTGTACCCCATACAAGTAATGCCGCCAAATCTTTAAGGCATGAACAATGACAGCCAACTCAAGATCGTGCACTGGGTAATTCTTCTCGTGCACCTTCAACTGTCTCGACGCGTAGGCAATCACCCTACTGTCCTACATCAACACTGATCCCAAACCAACTCTAGAAGCATCACAATAGACTGTGTAAGAACCCGAACCAGTAGGCAACACCAAAACCGGAGCTGTGGTCAATGCTGACTTGAACTTCTGAAAGCTCTCCTCACACTCGTCAGACCATCTGAATGGAACACCCTTCTGGGTCAATCTAGTCAAAATGAAGCAATATAAGAGAATCCCTCCACAAAACGACGGTAATATCCCGCTAAACCAAGCAAACTCCGAATCTCTGTAGCTGAGGACGGTCTGGGCCAACTCTGCACTGCCTCAATCTTTTTCGGATCAACCTGAATACCCTCACTAGACACCATGTGCCCCAAGAAAGCCACTGAACAAAGCCAAAACTCACACTTGGAGAACTTTGCATAAAGCTTCTTCTCCCTCAATCTCTAAAGCACAACCCTCAAGTGCTGAGCATGCTCTTCTTGGCTACGAGAATAAACCAGGATGTCATCAATGAATACAATGACGAACGAGTCAAGGTAAGGCTGAAACACGCTGTTCATCAATTGCATGAACATGGCTGGGGCATTGGTCAGCCCAAATGACATAACCATAAACTCGTAATGACCGTATCTGGTCTTGAAAGTAGTCTTCGGAATGTCAGAATCCCGAATCTTCAGCTGATGATACCCAGACCTTAAGTCAATCTTGGAGAACACCTTAGCTCCTTGAAGCAGATCGAATAAGTCATCAATACGAGGTAAAGGATATCGGTTCTTCACCGTAACCTTATTCAGTTGTCTGTAATCAATGTACATACGCATGGAGCCATCCTTCTTTTTCACAAACAACACCGGCGCACCCCAAGGCGACACACTAGGTCGGATGAACCCCTTATCTAAGAGTTTCTGAAGCTTCTCCTTCAATTCTTTCAACTCTGGTGGTGCCATACGGTAAGGTGGAATAGAAATAGGTTGAGTGTCGGGCACCAAGTCAATAGCAAAATCAATATCCCTGTCAGGTGGCATGCCTAGCAGGTCTGTAGGAAATACGTCCGGAAAATCACGGACTACAGGAACAGAATCAACAGATGGAGTCTCATTACTAACATCCTTTTCAAAATCAAGATAGGACTCACACCCTTTCTCAACCATACGCTGAGCCTTTAAATAAGAAATCACTCTACTAGTCATATGCTATATAGACCCTCTCCATTCAACTCTCGAAATTTTGAGCATATCTAGGGTCACGGTTTTAGCGTGACAATCAAGGATAGCATGACATGGTGATAACCAATCCATGCCCAGAATTACATCAAAATCACGATACTGAGTAACATCAAGTCCACTCGGGTCTCCAGACCCCCAATAGATATAAGACACGACTGATACACATGGTCCACAACAATAGTATCACCCACCGGAGTCGAAACATGAATAGACGTAAATAAAGACTCACGGGGCATATTCAGGAAGTGAGCAAAATAGGATGAGACATAAGAGTACGTGGAACTAGGGTCAAATAAAGCCAAAGCACCAGTGTGACAAACTGAAATGTACCTGTAATCACCGAATCGGATGCCATCACATCAGGCCTAGACGGAAGTGCATAAATACGTGGCTGGCCTCCACCTGCTTGAAATCCCCCTCTAGGACGGCCCCTAGCTGCCTGACCACCACCCCTAGATGCCTGACCACCACCCCTAGCTGCCTGGTAGGTGGTGAAGTGACTTGGGCTGAAGCTGAGGGCTGAACCCTCTGCTGAGATGAACTACTAGGACGATGGGGACACTGCCTCCACTCATGTCCGAACTCTCTACACTTATAACAACTACCTGGAGCTGGAGATGAAAACTGACGAGAACCTCTACCACCATGATAACCACCAGACGAACCTTGCATATAAGAACCCTGATAAGATGATGCTCAGGCGGAGCTCTGAGCTGTAAGGGCACTAAAATATGAACGTCCCTGATGAGAATTGCGAGGACCCTAACCCGACGATATGCCACTGTAAGCTGGGCGAGCTGGCTGTGGAGGTCTAAATGGACGACCTCGGCTAGGCTGGAATTTCCCTCTGGGAGGGGCACCACTGAAATTACCTGATCCCCGAGGCCTCTTAGCCTCCCTCTCCTCACGCTCCTTCCTGCGAACCGACTCAATGTCCCGAGCTATATCAACAACCTGCTCAAACGTGGCTCCAGACACCCTCTCTCTGGTCATCAAAATCCGAAGCTGATACATGAGACCATCCACAAATCTTCTGATACGCTCCCTGTCAGTGGGGCTAACTCTGAAGCATGTCTGGCCAACTCAGAAAACCTCATCTCGTACTGAGTAACTGACAACTCTCCCGGGCGCAGCTGCTCAAACTGCCTGCGCTGCTTCTTTCTGTAGGACTGAGGAACATATTTCTCCAAAAAGATCGTGAAGAACTGTTGCCAAGTGAGCGGTGCTGAACCAACCGGCCTACGCCTCTCGAATGATTCCCACCAAGTAAAGGCGGCACCCGCAAACTGAAATGTAGCAAATGAGACCCCACTGGTGTCCAAAATACCCGCAGTACGTAGTATCCTCTGGCACTTATATAGAAAACCTTGGGCATCCTCTCCCTCTGTACTGCTAAAAGTCGGAGGCTGAAGTCTGCTGAACCTCTCCAACCTGCGCTGCTCATCCTTAGGCATATCAGGGACCACATAACCCTGAACCGGAGCAACTGGCTGATCTGGGGCTGCTCCCGATGCCTGAATACCTCGTACAACTGGCTCAGGTGCCCGGGCAGCTGGACTCTAATTGTCTCCCCTGGTCTGAGCTGCATTGGCAGTAGTGGTCATAGCCACTGCCTGAGCTAAACTGGAACACACCGTCAATATCTAAGCCAGGGTCTCCTGAAGACCCGGAATAACAATAGGCACAACAGGTGCCTGAGCCTGTCCCGTTGGAGCAACGTCAACGGGAACCTTATACTGAACGATAGCGGGATCCTGTGGCACTGTCCCGTCTGCTGCACGGGCAGGTCCCCCAGCTCTACCACGGCCCCGACCCCTGGTGGGTCTGGTTGGTGCCTGTTCACCCTGATCGGTATTGCGTGTCCTCACCATCTGTGAGAGAATGAAATGACATAAGTTTAGATTTCAAGAATCAATAGATTGGCACGAAAGAGTTCAAAAAGATACAGATGTTTCCTAAGAGTTCTGCAGCCTCTCGAAGATAAGTATAGACGTCTCCGTACCGATCCGCAAGACTCTACTGAACCTGCTCATGACCGTTGAGTCCTATGTAATCCAGAGCTCTGATACCAACTTGTCACGACACCAAATCCTAACAGGCCGTGATGGCGCCTATCGTGGAACTAGGCTAGCCAACCACCTCATTACTACTCGCTTGTTCATATTATGATAGTTCAATATCAATAATAACAACAAACAAAATATAATATAAGTACTTTAAGTCTTTGCGCCCCCAATAAATATCTGACAACTCTAAACAAAATCTCCCAAGACTGGAGTCAATAGTCATGAGTATCTAAGAATAAATATAAAACAATAATATATGTCTCTGAATCAAACGCTAAAACTAAATAAGGAAGGGAAATGGAGAAGTTGTGGATGCTGGACAGCTACCACGAAATCCCGTAACTGCTGCTAATGAACCGAGACAGCTACTGCTCCAGACCGTCACCTGAATCTGTGCACCGAGGCACATGGAGTAATGATGAGTATGCCAACTCAGTAGTAATGAAAATAAATCACAGTCCGAGAATTATAAAATACACAGTACAGATACACAATTTCACCAAACGAGTAAAATACCAAGTCACCATGTAGTATCCATCAAATAATAAGTTCGAAATCAGTTTCCAGAAATCATTTGAAACAAGTGTAATATCAGTGTATCTCAATAAAATTCTCAGTAAAAGCCAGTTTGAAAATTAAGCAAATCATAGTTCAAAAACTTAGTAAAAATTCTTCATAAAACTTCCCCTCGGGCTAAAATCATTTATCGTAACCATTTCCCATCAGGCATCCTCACCATCACTCAATATCGGCCCATCAGGCATCCTCACAGTCACTGAGTATCAGCCCATCAGGCATCCTCTCAATCACTCAGCATAAGCCCCGCGGGCATCACTCATTAGGTACCTGCGCTCACTGGGGTTGTGTACAGACTCCGGAGGGGCTCCTACAGCCCAAGCGCTATAACAAGCCACATCATGGCATAAATCACTCGCAAAATTGGCCAGTAGCCACACTCATATCATAACATTCTCACAATATAGGCCCGCAGCCTCACTTAGTCAGACACTCTCAATTTGCCCGTCAGGCCATAAATATACCGAGTTCTCGACCCAAAATAGTGTTTCATTTTCAAGAAATAGTATCAAAATACTTTGAGTGTCAAAACAAGTATCAAGAAAAGACTGAGTGAAAATCATAACATATCAAGTGAGGAAAATAGTAAAAACAGCCCCCAAGGGGTAAACAGATCGGCACTAGGCCCCAAACATGGCTTACAGCCCAAATCATATCAAAATATATATCTATACTATTAAGCATATGCTTAAAAATGGTTTCGCAACTCAATAGTCTCCTAAATAGGAAGATATTTCAAAAGTTTCAACCTTTTCATTTCAAAACCCGTGGAAGAGTGCATAGTCCGGGGTTTCATACCCTCATGGCAGGATTTAAAGACATTACTTACCTCAAAACTTGCCCGGAAACTATTCCGCAACATGCTTGCCTCTTGTATCAACTTCTAAAGGCTCCAAATCTATCAAGTTCAGATATTTATCATCAATTCATGCTTAAGGAATAAATTTCAATCGAAAAATATCAAATTTAGCTCAAAAACCCGAATAGTCAAAACCCGACCCCTGGGCCCGCGTCTCGAAACTCGGAAATTTTTATACAAAAATATTCTTCATCATCTCATGAGTCGGTACATATTAAGAACACTAAAATCGGAGTTCGTTTGACCCTTCAAATCAATCCTTAAAGGTCTCAAAATCTCAAATCCCTAAATCCCCTTTTTCTACTGATTTTCATGAATTAAACGCTGAGATTATGGTCTATAATCACCCATAAACGAGTTTTAATAATCAAAACACTTACCCCTATGAAGAACACTGATTTTCCTCTTCAAAAATTACCCCCAAAGCTCTCTGTCCGTACAACAATGGTGTAAAAATGTGTTAAGGTCGTAGAAGGTTTAATATATATACGCCCAGTTATTTGTTCTCCGCGATCGCGGTCAATGGCACGCGATCACACAGTGCTTGTCATTTTGACCTCCGCGATCGCTGCTCAAGGCACGTGATCGCATAGTGCTTCTCACTTTCCCACGCGCCTGACTCTATGCGATCGCACTAAGCCCTACGCGATTGCACTGCTTGGCTCCCCCTACCCTGCGATCGCACCTTCTCCCCGCGATCGCACATAGCAAATTGTTCCTGCCCAAAATAGCTCACTGCGATTGCATCACTTCCCCCGCGATCGTAGTGAATAAAATTGCTGTGTGCAAAAACCAGAAAAATAGCAGTGTTTTTAAGTCCAAATGAGTCCGTTAACCACCCGAAATCAATCCCGAGCCCCTCGGGACCCCAACCAAACTTACCAACATATCCCATAATATCATTCAAGCTTAGTTTCACTCTTTTAACATAAAAAATAACATCAAAACATCAAATTTACATCGGATTCAAGCCTAAGAACTTTGATATTTCTGGAATTCACCAATGATTCTGAAACTATCCAAAACAACTCCGATTGACCTAAAACTTTGCAGACACCTCAAAAATGGCATTGCGAACCTTTTCCAATTGTCGGAATTCCATTCCGACCCTTATAGCCTATTTTCCACTGCTGACCGGAAATCGCCAAAAACTAACTTTCGGCAATTCAAGCCTAATTCTACACAGGACATCACAAAATTATTTTGAACACACTCCTAAGTCCCAAATCACCTAACGAAGCTATCCGAGCCATAAAATCAGCATTCCAAGGTCGTTTACCAATAAGTCAACTCTTAGTTGACTTTTCCCATTTTAAGGCTATTTTTAAAGGATAAATGACTGAACTCTCACTACAACCATTCGATTTCAAGCATACCAACTCTAATACATCAAATATTGAAATACCAACCTATGACAATTCAATAACAATAATTATAATGCAGGTTCTATGTAACAACGAACCGGGTCGTTACATATGCCTTTGTGTTCTTGAAGTTGATGTCTGGACGCTTGCCATAGAAGACGGTGCATGACAAATAGAGGGGGGCCATAACAGCAAACTTGTTGACGAAAGATTCAACAAGGTTGTGATTTCGTGAAGAGACCATAGAATCATAAACATATAGAACCCTATCGGTAATGTCAAACACAACCAACATCCAATGAAATTTTTTCACAATGTTTATGGGCATAATAAAAAAATCAACTTGATACCATACAACATTTGCAAGTAACCTGTACCCCAATATGTATTCTGATACGACGTCCTGGGATTTGACAACAACAAGCTTCTTATCGGCAGGAGCATTAATGTACCTCTGATAAATTTGTTCAATTCTAGTCTTGAACATACAATCAGTGGTTGTAACCATATTTTATTTTGAGGACCATACTTTCCTCTCTTCCTCAAATAGTATAAAATAACATCAATGCGCTGCATAAAAATAAATTTCATAATTTCTCAATGCTTGATACAATTTAACTATAATTTTTAAACAAAAAAAACTACAAAATTCTTTAAATAACATAATACTACAGCTAATCATTAAATTCTGCCAATGTATGTATTTACCGTGTCATTGAGGACTTCCCAGGATGTGCCAAAGAATAAAATCACTCTTTTTTATCAACTTTCACCACTCCAAGATCATACCATGACTTAAGCTGGTTATCTTTGCAGAATAAGGTGCCTTCCTCCTATTTAAACACATAGCAATTACTATAAATATCTAGATTCAACTGGAAATCCAAAAGTTGAATGCACTCGAAAATATGAACAAATTGTATAAACTAACCTCTTTGAAACCGTATCGGTACCAAAGTATAACCACTTATTGAATTATTCCAACAAGTCAGGATCAACATTGTCGCCTATAACCCCAGTTAATGGATGCTTGATGAGAAAAATTGGAGGTCCAACAGAAGTGCTCTCCCCAGAACTGTAAAAAGGGAGAAAGGGGATCAGACATGCTTTCCAGGCTGCTTTGTTCTTCCTTGATGCACAAGGGTTGTTTCATCTTCATTAAACTCGCCGAACTTAACAATCTGGAAAAAGTTCTCTGGCAGCTCAAAACCATCAAGTGTTACTTCTTTTTTTTCAGACCTGGAGTCATTTTCCGAATCACCTACATTAATGTAGTCGACTGGTTCACCTTCAAATTTTAAAACAAAAGAATAAGAAGACATGTTGCATCAGATCTTTATTAAAAATTGAAACTTATATTAAACCTATTTTTTTTCCTACAATTATAATGTAACGTATAATATCACTGAAATATTCACAATAATCGTCTCCTTGTTGTATAACGGTTTCATGTTGAATGGGAGATTATATTTTTGTCTCCTTCTCCTCATTTAAATGGTCTCCTGGAATGCCAAATTTACCTTCCTGTTTTGGAGAGTTCACATGCATAGTTTCCTTCTCTATTACAATAAATGCGTATAACTTAATAAAATTGTTAGATAATTTGTAGTAAACATTAACATCACTGTATATAAATTGTAGTTTAAGTGTAGTAAATTTGTTGAAATGTTGTCCTGCAGCTGATATGCAAAATGTATTGTGAAATATGATGATAACATGTACTAAATCATACTTGCATTCTCTTCATCAAATGCCCCTTCAAACTGGGAAGATAAATCAACACCTACAGGAACATTCTCCTCAATTTGTATGTCATTCATGTGCCCTGTATCTAAGAAAACCATTGGAAATATAATGTAGATTAGATGTTGGTAATTTAGGCTATAAGTAGATATAATGTAGATGCCTGTTTACTGCTGCTGGCCTGCACTGGTTTAGCACTACTGCCCCGAATGTGTTGTTTTTTCTTTTCTTTGAAGTGCTCATCATTTTTCGTAGAACAGCCAGTACACTGCAAGCATAATTTTTTAGGCTATATACTTTATGAATAATAATAGAAACTTAAACATGGTAAAATTTATTGTCTAAAATGAATATATTTAATCATTGAGTAGCAGTCTAATGCTACCTAGTTCTTCAAAAACCTCTATCTTGAAAGTTCCAAGATCTGAATCCCCTACATATTTAAAATAGAAAGAGTTAACGAAATAATTTGCATAACATAAATTAAAGAAACCATCTAAGATTATGTATAAATGTTACCTTATCAATATTTTTTCTTAATTTTTTTTTTTATTTCACAATATCTTTCTTGTCATCCATTCCAATTGCCTGTTTATGTACGGATGGAGATGGAGCATATGTCAGATGCTCAAACTTTGTTTCAACTTCTTCAAGGATGTATTCAACTTTATCTGGAAAATTCATTCTTGAAAGCTCTTTCGGTGCTTCAATGATTTTGGTAAACTGAGTGAAAAAAATGTTAGAGACCTAGTCATAATATGTATAAAATGTGTAGATAATTTGTATTAGATTGTCTGCGCAACCATTTACCTTGATCTATGATGGTTTGATCATTCTATCTTCAAATGCAGATAACCATATCTTGTCCTTACTAGCTGTCCCATTAAGTATGCGAGGGAACGAATTAGCAACCCGTGTAGCTATATCCGTGTTAAATGTAGAGCAATACTCATACAACCATAGTTGCATAGCTAGTGCTAAGCCGCGAATGACATAAAGATGCATAGAAGGATTGAGCTTGTACCTAACGAACTGAAGCAATTGTGCATAAGATTCACTACTCTATGCGTAGTTCGCATTCTATCAGATAGAGAATACACAACTTGACTGCATCCTCATCATTCACCCAACTACGACTGGTTACAATTTGTTTCAAGTATGACTTCTCATCTTTTTCTTTGTTCGGAAAATAGCTTCTCATTATTTTACTGTCATACTTAGTTGTGTAACCAAAGTTTGTCACTTATGTAAAATATCTAAGGCCACTAATCAGGGAAAACTCTCTTAAATCAAAATTCAGCCTCTCTCCCTTTATCTCTATTGTAAAAAAGTCTGCGTTCAATTCATACTTCATGAGAAGGTGAATTGCCTGATTTTGGATACATATTTTGGGCAAGGAAAGAAAATACCCAAAACATGTCTTCTTAAACAACTTTAACCCATTTTCAGATAGTAAATCCTTGATTTGGCCAGGAATAATAGGGTCGGATAATGTCTGGAACCTAGTGGTGGCATAATCAACATCATGTGGTGCAAAAAATGATCGATTCTGCAGAAAAAGAAACAGAAAGTTAATTAAACTTGTTTCAAAACCAGAAAATAAAATAACTACATTTATACTACAATTTATCTACAATCAAAAAAATACTAATATATTGCAAACAATTAAGTTTCAGCATTAGTAAACATATATAACAACTGACTGCACTGAATCTACAAATGCAGTGATAAAATTATGTCGGATGCTCTGACGTTGTTTCAACTTCTTCAAGGATGTATTCAACTTTATCTGGCAAATTCATTCTTGAAGCTCTTCCGGTGCTCCAATTATTTTGGTGAACTGAGTGAAAAAAAATATTAGAGACCTAGTCATAATATGTATAAAATGTGTAGATAATTTGTATTAGATTGTCTGCGCAACCATTTACCTTGATCAATGATGGTTTGATCATTCTATCTTCAAATGCAGATAACTATATCTTGTCCTTACTAGCTGTCCCATTAAGTATGCGAGGGAACGAAATAGCGACCCCTGTAGCTATATCCGTGTTAAATGTAGAGCAACACTCATACAACCATAGTTGCATAGCTAGTGCTAAGCCGCGAATGACATAAAAATGCATAGAAGGATTGAGCTTGTACCTAACGGACTAAAGCAATTGTGTATAAGATTCACTACCCCATGCGTAGTCCGCATTTTATTAGATAGAGAATACACAACTTGACTGCATCCTCATCATTCACCCAACTACGACTGGTTACAATTTGTTTCAAGTATGACTTCTCATCTTTTTCCTTGTTCGGAAAATAGCTTCTCATTATTTTACTGTCATACTTAGTTGTGTAACCAAAGTTTGTCACTTCTGT
This sequence comes from Nicotiana paniculata, assembly GCA_005239505.1. Classification (NCBI taxonomy): domain Eukaryota; kingdom Viridiplantae; phylum Streptophyta; class Magnoliopsida; order Solanales; family Solanaceae; genus Nicotiana; species Nicotiana paniculata. Next base: position 12,623 of record ML327845.1, on the reverse strand, counting down.
AAAATATCTAAGGCCACTATCAGGGCAAACTCTCTTAAATCAAATTCAGCCTCTCGCCCTTTATCTCTGTTGTAAAAAAGTCGGAACCAGATGCGTTCAATTTATACTTCATGAGAAGGTGAATTGCCTGATTTTGCATACATATTTTGGGCAAGGAAAGAAAATACCCAAAACATGTCTTCTTAAATAGCTTTAACCCATTTTCGGACAGTAAATTCTTGATTTTGCTAGGAATAGTAGGGTCGGATAATGTCTTGGAACCTAGTGGTGGCATAATCAACACATGTGGTGCAAAAAATGATCGATTCTGCAGAAAAAGAAACAGAAAATTAATAAAACTTGTTTCAAAATCAGAAAATAAAATAACTACATTTATACTACAATTTATCTACAATCAAAAAAATATTAATATATTGCAAACAATTAAGTTTCAGCATTAGTAAACATATATAACAACTGACTGCACTGGATCTACAGATGCAGTGAAAAAATTATGCTTAGAGTAAGAAATTAGAAAGTATGAACTAGACATAATATATATAATTTCTCTACGAAAAATGAAACTAACATCTACAAAATAGACAAAATAATAAACAATAAAACCAATTATATCATGTAGTACATTCCCTAACTACAAAATAGAGAAAAATACATTTTACAGAGAAATGTGGAAAATATGTTAATCTACACAATGTAGACAAAAATTTTACAAATACAAAAAAAATAAAAATTATGTATATTCATGAGAATGAGACCAAGTTTTTTAGCTTTAAAAATAAAATTAAAATTACTAAAATTTTACCTTCTCCAATGACTGTTGGGTATAGTTTTAGCTGATTTTTGAACCTTTTTCTTTTTTGAAGGTTTAACAGTAGGAGAAATTCTATTTTTTTTTTGCAACTTTCGTGATAACTTTTTCTTCAACGAAATCATCATCGGAAGGAATTTTTTTTGCCCTTCCGTTTTACAGATTTAATAGATGTCGAGGCTTCACTAGCATCCCTATCGTGCTTATGTTTTGTAAGAGCTTCTGCCCTAGCTTCACGAGGGGAAATCCTGGGCTTGGTCTCTGCTTTTGCATGTGCCTGTTTTGAAACTTTTTTGGGTGAATCCTGTGAAAAAAATCCAAATCAAAAGTAGCAATATCACATACTTTAGCTTTTTTAGTGCTGATCTTCGAAAGTGTTTTCTTCTTCATTGAAAGGTAAGCAAGCATCTACAATTTTGGTAGAGTATTTAGAGCTTGAATCTAGAAAAATAGAGAGGAATTTTTGAAGAAGAGTGAAAAAATGTAAAGGGATTTTTGAAAAAGAGTGAAAACAGGTGTTAATAGAAGGAGATACTGAAGATACGTGAGGGGAGTGTGATATAGATGTTAGAGTGATTTTATGATTTAATTATTATCATTAAATGCCTAAAAATGTACATAGTTGGTAAATTTGTATATATTATGTAATTAGATTAAAACTTGAGTAGAAAAGGTAATAAAGTTTAAAATTGGAATGTAAAATTCCAAAGACCAAACTGAATAATTTCTCGAGATTGAGTAGCTGAACTAGGTGATTTGTGGGCCTAGGCATATAACAATGGGAAAGTTGATTCTTTCACCTTCTTTTTTCTTCACATTGTAACAATATATATATTAGGAGCTTTCTATTTTTAAACTTTTCTTTTTTGTGAGAAGTCGAAGTCGAAGTAAACGTTAGGCTGGTTGAATTTTGTACGCCGATAATTTGCATAAAAGTTCTCTGCGCCATTAGTCAGCCATTACTGGAACCTAGTAATTTTCTGTTTTAGAAATTGAAATACTACTCCAGCGGCGTGTTTTTCGTTATTGTTAAAATCAAAAACTTTCTAATAGTGTTTGGTTGAATTTGGTTTTCCTTTTTTTTTTGGGGGGGGGGGGGGGGGGGGGGGGGGGGATNNNGGGGAGGGGAGGGGGTTGAATAATAGAAATTCAGCACTTTATGGAAACAAAAATCAATAGTGAATATCTACACAGATTACTAATCATGCATAAAATTAATGACTCATAACCACTTTTGTAAGTTGTATTGACCGTCTAGTAAAAGCATAACAAATATTGTGCATTCCAAATGTTTATACGAGGTCTGGGAAGCAACAGTAGAACCAACTAGCACCTTCATTTTAGTGTTATAATTTTTTTTAATAATCAAATGTTATTTCTACTATATATAAATGGCTAGTGTCTAAGAACTAAGAAGGACTAACACTGCAATGAAGAATTGTACAAAGAATATTACGATTTAAGATCTATAGTGTTTTCACACTTACTCTCCAACGTGACTCGAACCCAGGACCTAACGGTCATGAGTGAAGGTAGAGTTGCTTTTACTAACTGAGCAAGCCTCACTTATCGTTTCATATCAACACGTGTATTTCTTTATTTGATTGGGACACCTGCCTTCCAAGTCACTCCTATTTCCCATTCTCCTTCGTTTTCTCCCGGTAAGTTTCTCTCTATTTCTTCGCTTTTTTCATTTACTACATTTTTATACTTCTCTCTGCAAAAAGTTGATGCAGGTTGTTTGACTAATTTAGAGCCCGTTTGGACATAAGAATTTTTTTTTCAAATTTTTTTTTTTACTTTTTTTCGAAATCAGTATTTGTTCATAAAACTTTTAATTTTTACTTGAAGATGTATTTTAAAAATTTTCGAAAATTTGAAAAACTTTAAAAAGCTGTTTTTCAAAATTATCACTCAAATAACTCACAAAACTTCAAAAACAACCCAAAATTATATTCGTGCCCAAACACGACTCTAAATTTCAGATACCCTTTTCACTTGAAATTCTTTTCCCCCCTGTTTAAGAAATTTACGATTCTTACGTCCACAAGCCCACTTAGTCTTATCTTTCTTCGTATTGAATTCGAGGGTTGACAAATATATTTGTGAAAAAATAAAAAACAGCAACGCAGATAAAAGAAATTCAGTGAAGACACGGAGGTGTGGAAAATATATTGGTGAAGAATTAAAAAAAATCAGCAACGCTGATAAAGCAATTCAATGAAGAACACTGAATACACATATAATTATCCTTTTCCATCTTTGTCCCCCTTGTGTAAGTAACGATTATTTGTTGAATTTTTCAAAAACATTCTTTTAGTTATATTCTTACTGCAATTTGTTATTCTATAATTTTAAGTAATGCAGACAAAAGAGTACAACATGGATAGTCTTTCAATTTACTCTTTTCCTTTTTGAAGTTGACTTAATTTGAGGTAATTATCAATTTTTGAAAGTATTTTATGTGCATTCGTAGCAATAATAATTGAGTCACTTTTCTTTTTATTTTTCCTTTCTTTCTTTGTTGTTATTTTTTCACGGGCTGGGTAGATATTAGCTTGATAAATGATAAGGTGACTTATTTGCAGCTAGAAAGAATAAAATAGGAAGATTAAACATATCTTTGACTTTGTTAGTTTCTTTCTTGGGGTTAGTTTCTACTGAAGGAGCAGTAACTTGAGGGACATGTGTCAATAGGCTGTAGTTAGTAGCTAACTATGTAGTTCGTTAGTTAAGTTATTTTATTAGTTGTTGACATTTATCATTAGAGGTTAGAACACGTGTATATAAAATTATATTGTATCTCTCTTCAGCAATGAATCAATTTTTCTTTCCTAAACACATCTCTCATGTCTCTGCCTTCTCTCTTAGCTAAACTCGCTCACTAGCAGTAGGTAGGGTTCCTAATTGAGGTAGAGTAAGGTCGGTAATGGTGATTCTCGACATGGTATCAGAGCCGATGGGCTACTAGTGTGGACGTCATACTTGATCGGAGCTTTTCGTCGAAATTTGCAGGTGCGTTCAACTAATGGTGCTCGACGACGAATTTCCGAAAAAAGATAAGTCATAATTATCTACTTTTTCTGAATGCTAATAATAATTCAGGAGCTGTATTAATATCTCTGCAATTGAGAGGACCGGAGAACTACTATGCGTGGAGCTGAGCGATGCGAATTGCGATTTTAGGTCGCAATAAGTTAGGGTTCATCGAAGGCACATGCAAAAGAGAAAGTTATGATCTGAATATAGTTGAACTCTGGGAACGATGCAACGCCATAGTATTGTCGTGTATAATGAACTGTGTTTCACTTGGATTGCTTAGTAGAATTGTATACTCTTCGAGTGCCAATGCAGTTTGGGGAGAACTGAAAGGGCGATTTGACAAAATCGATTGCTTAAGGATTTTTCAGATTCATAAACAAACTGCAACAATCAATCAAGGAACAAGCTCGGTTTATATGTATTTTTCGAAATTGAAATTGCTCTGGGCAGAATTACATTCCTTAGCCCCAATTCCAGGTTGTGATTGTGCAAAATCGCTGGCATTTGTCACTTTCATGCAGAGTTTGAAACTCTTGTAGTTTCTCATAGGACTGAATGAGTCCTATGAGCAACCTCGAAGACAAATGCTCATGATGGTTCCAGTTCCTACCATAAACAAGGCGTATTCAATGCTTACAGAAAAAGAAGTAAATGGTTCAAAGGCTCACGAGAGGTAAATAGCTTAAATAGATTGTCAATTCAAGCAATTGGATAAGGCTTGTAATGTGGTTACCAAAGAAACAAGGTTATAGGCTCAAAGGGGTTAACTAAGATACATAACAATTAGGTGGGTACAATACATATATCTGGATCAACAAAGAAACACCTATGTCACTTTCAAGACTGAACAAAACTACTATTTCTCTTTGCAAACACACAGGGCAAGTTCTAGACATCACATGCAATGCACAGAATACACCAAACCTCACATGCACATGGCACATGACTCACTCAAGATTGGATCATCAAGACACTCTAGTCAAAGAAGTTAAGAAAAGTTAAGATCTTACATTTTAAGGTACTTATACAAGAGTCAAAAAGTGAGCCTGAGCGTCACAACTAAAGCACTCATATGCGCAGTCAATGCGCGGCCGCGCATTTGCGACGCACTTTTCACCCTGTTCTGTTGCGAATTTGAAAAACCATAAAACATTAAAGTTGTAGACCTTTGAATTATATTTCCAGTAATATATTTTGCAGCCCAAAGTGAGCATCGAGCAAAAAGTACATTTTACTGGACATTGCAGTATGCCTGCTCGATTTTTCGTTCGTTCTTAACTATCATCTACTGATCCCCGAACACTATACCGGCTTAATTCCTTGGATTTTACTCAGACTTCATATCTACCAATCACTTGAATTCATTCTATAATATCTACATAACTCAGAATCACTCATACAAGGCATAAAATACACAATTAGTGCAAAACACTAGCGATTAAAGCTCAAACTCAACTAAAGTGCAGTAAATTGGAATGTGATAACTGACTAAAATATGAGATTATAGCCTACCATCAGAAAGAATAAGCACCACATTAATAAAAATAAAGACAAGAAGGGTCAGTATCAAAAAGCCATATAAAAGCAGAATAAAAACAAATAGACAGTAAACTGATCAACAATGAATGAAAATAACAGTTTAGTCATAAAAACCTACTACCAACAGAAAGCGAGACTGTGTATCAATACTACTGTTATAAACACACTCTAGACTACCTACTCTACTACCCTAATCCTCGACCTCCATATCTTCCTATCAAGGGTCATGTCCTCGGTCAGCTGAAGCTGCGCCATGTCTTGCCTAATCACCTCTTTCACCTCTTCTTTGGCCTACCTCTACCTCTCCATAAGCCCTCCAATGTCAACCTCTCACATATCCTCTCCGGTGCGTTTGTGCTCCTCATCATCACATGACAAACCACCTAAGCCGCGCTTCCTGCATCTTGTCCTTAATAGTGATCACACCCACCTTGTCGCGAATAACCTCATTCCTGATCCTATCTAAACTGGTGTCCTCGCACATCCATCTCAACATCCTCATCTCTGCTACCTTCATCTTCTGGACATGAACGATCTTGACTGGCCAACACTCAGTCCCATACAACATCGTTGGTTTGACCACCACTCTGTAGAACTTTGCCTTAAGTTTCGGTAGCACTTTCTTGTCACACAAAACACCGGAAGCGAGTCTCCATATCATCCATCCCGCCCCAATACGATGTGTGACATCTTCATCAATCTCCCTATCCTCCTGAATAATAGACACAAGGTACTTAAAACTCCCTCTCCTAGGGATGACCTGCGAGTCCAGCCTCACCTCCCCTTCCCATCCTTGAGTCTCACCACTAAACTTACACTCCAAGTATTCTGTCTTAGTCCTACTCAACTTGAAACCTTTAGATTCCAGGGTCTGTCTCCATACTTCTAATTGCGCATTCACACCGTCTCGCGTCTCGTCAATCAATACAATATCATCTGCCAATAGCATGCAACACGACACCTCCTCTTGGATGTGGCGCATCAGTACGTCCATCATCAGAGCAAACAAAAAAAGGGCTGAGTGCCAACCCCTGATGCAACCCCATCATAAACCGAAAAATGGTCCGAGTCCCCACCTACCGTCCTCACTCGGGTCCTTACTCCATCATACATGTCCTTAATCAACCTAACGTAGGCAACATGTACACTTCTAGCCTCCAAATATCTCTACAAAATCTCCCTCGGAACTTTATTGTACGCCCTAAGTCGATGAACACCATATGCAAGCCCTTCTTTCTCTCCCTGTACTGCTCCATTAATCTTCTAACAAGGTGGATGGCTTTTGTAGTCGAACGCCCCGGCAGAAACCCAACCTGATTCTCAGAAATAGACACACTCCTCCTTACCTTAGCTCTACCACTCTCTCCCAGACTTTCATAATATGGCTAAGCAGCTAGATACCTTGATAGTTATTGTAATTTTGGATATCACCCTTGTTCCTGTATGCAGAAACCATCGTACTCCACCTCCACTCTTCGGGCACCTTCTTCGTTTTAAAAATGACATTAAATAACCTGGTGAGCCACTCCAAGCCTGCCTTGCCCGCACTCTTCCAAAATTCACCGGGATTTCATCCGGCCCGGTCGCTTTGCCTCTGCTCATCTTACGCATATCCCCCTCAACTTCATCCACTCTAATCCGCCTACAATATCCAAAGTCACAACGACTACCAGAGATTTCCAGATCACGTAGTACAATGCTCCTGTCTCCCTCCTCGTTCAAGAGACTGTAGAAGTTGGTCTGCCATCTCCGACGGATAAGCCCTTCATTCAACAAACTCTACCTTCTTCGTCCTTGATGCATTTCACTTGGTCCAAGTCTCGCGCTTTCCTTTCTCGCACCTTGGTTAACCTGAACACTTAAGTTTATAATCATAAATTGTAGAAGTCATGTTGTAAGATATATTTTTTCTAAGTTTGTATTCATAGTTCCAGAGATTTCTTTTATACTCATAATATATTAAATAAAGAACTTAGCACCTCCCTCCATTTATTTCTTTTCTTGGGGTTGGGGGGGGGGGGGGGGGGGGGGGGGGGGGGGGGGGCAAAGTTCAATTTGTGAGTTTACAAATTTTGACTTCTTGAATTTCAAATAAGACTAAATAAAGTTTTCATGAAAATGGTCCAAAAGGTTCCTGACACAAAGGATTATCTCGAACCTAGACTAGTTATCGATGGTGATCTTCTAATTTCCCATAACAAAATGTGATACCATGTGGTAATGACTGATTTTCAATTTGTCTTAGAGGAAAACTCTATTGGATTACATTTGACATTCTAATCCTTTTTGGTAAATAGTGCTTTCCTTGTCGTTGAAATGAATATAAATTGCAAAATACTTATTACATGAAAAGAAAAAAAAATTGGTACTTTTAGCATTAAAAAATGAGAGAAGTGCAAGAAAATAATTAAGCAGGTTAATTTTCCGCTTAGAAGCTTGCATGCAGCTCTTAATTAGCTCCATACTTTTAGTTCTCTGGCACCTTATGCTCTCTCTTTCTCTTAAGCAATCAATTTTCTATCTAATTGTATGTGCAATTTGTTTAGTTAACCGATATCAGAAATGGACAGCATGCAATTTACTGTTTATGAAGGTTTGGAAACCAGAAATAACACAATCAAACTACACCAAGTGAGATCAAAATCAATCATGCATGTCCAAAAGTTGATGAAGGACTATGTAAGCTCTTTAAAAATTTCTCTATCCTCTTTTAGCTATGGTTGACTCTCTATTGGTAGTAATATTTATGGAGTTCATTAATTACAAGCAACTTTGATCCACTGTGATGAGAATATGAGTTGACTTGAGATCTATATCTTTCCCAGAAAACTTTGGGAAACAAAAAAAAAGGTTATTGAAGCCTTTTGACCTGAGGATAGGCAAATATTTAGAATTTGATATTTCATAATATTTTTGACATGGTATTTTAGCATGTTGAATGATCCATAGGAAGTAGCTTTACCTATAGCATGCATGTTGGCACATTTGTCTTCACATATGCATTAGGGGATATAAAATATTTCTATTAAACGCCATAAAGCGTCACAACAGTTTATGGACATAAGTGTGAAATTTTAAACCAATATATCCTAAAAATAGTAAAGCAAAAAAGAGGTTATATATGTGCTCCTCTTTATTTACTTACAAAGTTCAAGAATGTTATCTTTGAACTTATTTTTTCCTCAAATGAGAGTAAAATTTTGGATGAAATGTTGTTAACATGAATAAAATAAAATAATATAATTACCTTCGATTGTAGTTCGACCCTCATTTCAACTCCTCAAATTTATATATAATTATAATTCAGGGCAATAGAAGAGTGAAGTGGAACCTTTCACTGCCCAAGATTCATATTTATTTAAATTCTCAGATTTTTGTCTTTTCACTCTCTCCTATTCCCCTAGGTTCACTTCTCTTCACAAAAAATTTCAGTTACACTTATATTTAATTAACATTTGCTTATATGCTGTTTCCGAAACATCCTCCACTCAATTTTCACAAATGGTGCGTATGCTCTTCATATTCGAGTAAGCATAAGGAAAAATAATAGCGAATATCAAAATTTTATGCAATCAGATTCCGATGGAAAAAAAAGTTGACATTGTGAATTTATTGGTGTCGTCATAGGGTATTTTCATTGGTCTTTTGGATCGAAAAACCTAATCCAAGAGAATTTCAGTCACTCTAAGTTCATTTCTTTTTCTTTCTTTGTTGATGTTCAATTACTATTGTAAGCAATTTTTATTGAGGGTATTGTAATGGGTTCTCATGAAATAACGTTTGGGGATTCTATTAAAACGTGAGATGAAAATTTGGGGCATTTTCTTTTTCTGATAGTGTTAAATATTTGCTTAAGTTATTGTTGTATTTTTTAGCATAATAAGTTGCTTAGTTTTAGAATAAATCTACTTTTTTGAATTTAAATTTTTATTAGATTTTTTTTGGGATTTTTAATTCTTGTTATGCAGAATTTTCTGCATATTATATTCTCAAATTGGCTATTTTAAAGCGCTATATATTTAATAAAAAAGTAGAGACATTTTCAACCAAATTTTTTAATTTTTAATCTTCTTGTTGCTCTATCCTTTATAAAAAATCCAATTGTGGTATCAAAGGCTCATTGGTCTTAGGGGATTTGTGTTCTTCCAAAGAATCATTTTCAAATAATTCTTAACCAATATCAATTTCAAACTCATTTCCAAATAGGGCAAGCGACGATCTCTCTTTGAATGCCCCTGCAAATTCTATCAGATTTACTCAGTAAAATAAAATCATATCTTGTAACTTATGATCTATAGCAAGTTGTAATGGAAAGACTATTACAATCACTCCCTCCAAATTCTATTCTTGCCCAAATTAAAGCTCATTTAGAAGAAATAACCAAAAAATACAAAGCCAAAATTGTGATTCTAAATCTAGTAGCAGATTCAATTCTTTCTAAAATCATTGCACGTGAGACGACAAAAGAAGCTTGAAAAAAGCTCAAAATTGAGTATCAAGGAAGTGATCGAGTCAAACAGATGTAAATTTTGAATTTAAAGGGGATTTTGAATCTCTTAGGATGCAAGAAGATAAGACTATCACTAGCTATTCTGATAGGATTTCTTCTATTAATAGTAGAATCAAGTTGCTCGGCGAGGATTTAAAGATAATATAGTAGTAGAAAAAATTCTTGTGGCAATTCCAGAGAGATTCGAGTCTAAAATCTCCTCTATAGAAGAGTCTAAAGATCTCGCTACTATCTCTATTGCAGAATCAATAAGTGTTCTTGAAGCACAACAACAAAGAAGAGCAGACTAGGGGCTTTTGCATATATATACCCGGTTTTGGGTAAAAATTGAACCTATACCCACTTTGCAAAAATATTTGCAGCCCGACTCACTTTACGATCAACTTCAAACTTATCGGGTATGAAGTTACAAAATATTAGTCTAAAGTGATAAAATTGTACTTCAGATGCACTTAAGGCCAAATAGATCTGAAGTGCAACCAATTGTTCATGCACTTAAGACCAATAAATCTGAAGTGAAAAGTTGCACTTTAGATGCGCGTACGGCCAAAAGGTCTGAAGTGCAACAAATATTTTCTTACACTTAAGGCCAATAATTCTGAAGTAAAAAAATTGCACTTCAGATGCACTTAAGGCCAAATAGGTCTGAAGTGCAATCAATGGTTTCATGCGCTTAAGACCAATAAGTCTGAAGTGAAAAATTATATTTCAGATGTACTTAAGGCCAAAAGGTCTAAAGTGCAACAACTATTTTCCTACATTTATGGCCAATAAGTCTTGAAGTGAAAAAATTTGCACTTCAGGTGCATATAAGGCCAAAAGGTCTGAACTGCAACCAACGTTTTCATTCACTTAATGTCACGACCCAAAATCTATTAAGGTCGTGATAGTGCCGGACACCATAGTCAGGCAAGCCAATCATTAATTAGTTGAAATAAATTCCTGTTTTAAATTTTTTGAAATTATTACCTTTAACTTATTACGTAATAGATAAACAAAAATCCGTTAAGTAAATACAACAGTTTAGTATTCTATTTTTATAAAATACATCCCATACATATCCCAGAACCCGATGTCACAAGTGCATGAGCAAATTCTAAGAATTTCACAAATACTACAAAGCTTGTCCGAAATACAAATTGGACAAGGGATTTAAAATGAAAATAAATACAATATGAGGGAGACTCTGTCAGCTGCGGATCGCCTCCGGATGATGCAGCTCGCCTAAGTCTCCAAACCAGCCACATCGCTATGAAAGTACCTGTGCAATAAAAATACACAGCAAGTGTAGCATGAGTACGAAAATAACGTGTACTCAGTAAGTATCCCGCCAAACCTCGGAGAGGTAGTGACGAGAGGTCGATTTGACACTTGCTAGAGGTAAATTTAGTATAATCAAGTGAGACACTAAGCATGAATGTCATAGGCAATTTATTTAAAATCAGGAATAAATAATATCAACCCTTCCACTTTTAACACTTCAAATCTTCGTCATTTCAATAACGAATAATCAAACATGGATGATTTAATCAAATAACAAATAATCAACGGGAATGAACAACTTCTTCCAAAATTTTAATAACTTTAAATCTCTGTTATTTGAGTCGACAACTTAAAATTTCCAGGCCAGTAATCAGGTAAAATCACAACAAATACGCAGTAAATATCATGCGCAAGCAATACCGAGGGTCGAACGGCACGGACCAACAATAATAAATTATGCACTACCGATGGTCGAACGGCTCGAACCATAGATGCATCAATCTTCCCCGCTCGCGTATCGATCATGCAACGCGGTTATACATAAATACAAGATTATCCTGCTCGCGAATCATACATGCGACTCAAGCACCCATAGATACACATATTCACACAATAAGTCCATATTTTTATCAAGAAAGCAGTTACCCTAGAAAGTGGTAAAATATTTCTTAAAGGAACACGAAAAATAGCATTTAAATCTTTGTTTTGAAACTCATTTGCCAAGTTTAATAATATCCAATAATATAACCTTATCAGGAACACAATTATCCACGAAGGAATCAATTCTCTTTTTAAATGATTAAGAAAGGTACACTCTAGTCTTCTTAGGAAATAAATTACCAATTCAATGGCATTATCAGTCTAATATTATTGGCAACATCACATGTACAACACGTAAGGCATGCTAGTGGGTCCTAAACTACCCGGACATCGCATAATAGTAGCTACGCATGGACTCCGTCACCTCGTGCGTACGTAGCCCCCACAGATAGTAGCACATATTTAATTAGTTCACCTAGGGGCACAATTCCCCCTCACAAAGTTAGAAATGAGACTTACCTCGCTCCGAAATTCCATAACCGGCTTCCAAGCCCTCCCGATGACTCCAATTGATGCACAACGCCCCAAAACTAACCAAATAACAGCAACCCAATGAAAATATACTCCAATATTTGTTAAGAATTCAAATTATATAAACTCCTATCTCCGCTCAAGGAATTGACCAAAATGCCCTCGGGCCCACGTGCCAGGAATCCGAAATTTTTTGAAGATAAATTCTACCCATAGCTTTACTAGTTCAAATATACAATCTACTCAAACATTCATGCTCAATTCGTGGCTAAAATCCATATTACCAAATTTTCTAGGTTTTCTTCAAAATTCCCAAGTTTCCACTTTCGCCTATGGCACTTTCGCCTTCAAGCGAATGCCCTTTGGTCTTTGCAATGCACCGGCCACCTT